>RJWJ010017321.1:0-33176 GCA_004363605.1 Indri indri
TATATTGTTCATTCACAATTATCCACAATAATGGATATTTATGTATCTAAAACATAGCGAAGTGTCCTCTACATGTGAAATTAGGATTCAAGTCTTGGTGAGAGGCTGTGCTATGTAGAGGAGAGAATTTGGGGCATCACGCAGGGGCCTGAGTTCTAGTTCTGGCTTAGCATATAAATCTTTGGGCAAGTAATTCTCACTGAATCTGGCTTTTTATCTACAAAATGAGAAAATCAGGCAGATGCCGTCTGAAGCCCCTTTGTTCTCTAATGCCATGAAACTCCCGTTGGAATGTGAGCTCTGTGCATGGGCATCCTGTCTTCCTCTTTCAAAGCTGTATGTCCCATGCCTGGGGCAGTGCCTGGCACACATAGGGGTCAATGACATTTGTTCATTCAACGAATGGGCAAATTGCCTTTTTTAAAATCCTCTTCTCATAAGAACCCGCTTTTCCCCTACAATGAAAGCAGGTTCTGTTTAGAAACAAAACTGCGTCTTTTCTGCTTGTCGAAGTCAGCTTGAAAAGCCAGGAGAGTGGCAGCAGGCGCTACCTCTACCTACATCATCCTCATTGTTGTAATCAGGGTTGAGGGAGAGTCAACAGTCTAGTCCATGAAATCCTGCTCTCAAACCTTCCAGGGCTCCTACTCCCCTGAGGATAAAGAACAGAGCCTTCCGTGGTCTGCAGAGCCCTGCCTGGTGCAGACTCATCCTCCCTCCAGGCTCTTGCTCGTCTTTGCTCCTTCCCAATGGCCTCCACACAGCACCTCAGGGCCTTTGCACATGGCGTCTTCTCAGCCTAGAAGTATTTTCTCGCCTCTGCCTACTTCATGCCTACTTTTATTTCATTTCTTTAGGCAAGCCCTCTCCAACCCGTTGACTCGACTATGTTGCCCTGCTAAACACTCCATGACACCCTTTTACTTTTCCTTCAGAGCGCTCTCCAAAGTTTATTGAACTCATCAAATGATCTTATCCATCCTTAATATGATATAAACAAGAAACAACTTCATTGTTCTCCCATCGTTTGTTCTAGCCAAATTCTGTTGGATCTTTCTTCTCTACCCTTTCAGGACATTTCAGGCAAATTTCTTGGCTTTCTGGTAACTTTCAGTTACATAACAATTTCATTAGTCAATTGTGACTCATTTTCAGAAATCAAAAAGATGTATCTAAATCAAAACGTTTATTTCACATCCAAGACAAAGTTTGTCCCCTCTCCATAGTTTCAGCTCAGGATATGCGATGTTCCCTCACTCTTCACCCCTCTCCTGCCACCCCCTTCCACTTTCAGCATCTCTAGAGTCAGGTCAGAAGGTAGAATTAGAAAAACAGTGACCAAATTATTTTTACTTAATAAGTGCTATTTGTATGGTTCTCTCCTGGCTGCCAGTGCCTGCTCTGTGCCCGGATATCCCAATGCTGGCTCTCTGAGGGTAAACATATTCTCAGGGTCACCAGTGGCTCCCTGTGGGAGCTCCAAGCTGTGCAGTGCCTTGACACTGGTAATACACTGCTTGGTTGACAGCTTGCATTGCTCAAACGCCAGCCTCAGCTTCTGTACTCAAATGATGTACTCAGTGGCATCTTAGTGGCTTCCTCACCCCAAGAGGATTCCGTCTAGGCTCAGGAGGTCCCATCTGGATGGCCCAATCCCAGCTACCTTCCTCAGGACCATCAGCTGCTTGGGAAACTCATGTGTTCTTTCCTCTCCAACAGTGATACCTGCACTGCTCTCTCTTCCCCAGAAGCCTTCTGCTCAAGAATTCTCCAGCTTCTATGATCACATAAGACCTCCAACTCCAGGGGTGGATCAGGCTCTCACACAACTTCTAGGTCACATTTCTGTGATCCCATGAGAACCATAAGGCTCTCTATCTCACAGCTCAGCTGACATCCAACTGGATAGAGAGAAAAATAGTTCACTTCTTGCAGGCACCCCAATCTTTTCAGTGATTCCCTCAGGGTCTTTGTCACTCAGCTAGAGGAGGGGAACCCTTCCATTCCCTCCCCATAGGAAGGAAGGAGGGAAACACTTCAGCACTCCCTTACCAGCTAACAACTCTCTGCCTTGGCAGCTCTCTTCAATCACTAATACTTTCTGAATTCCTGGTTTTCTCCTATGTGGATTGAAAATAGATGATGGTCATTGTCAGATCCAGCTGGCCTTTAACAAGTTCTAAGTGGATGTGTGAGCATTGATTGCCCATTGCTCTCTGTTTTGTGTCCTCAACTGAAATTCCAAGTGGATGGGAATTAATACCCAATTAACATCCCGTTAAACATAGTTCTGTGATTATTTGATGAATGTTCATCTTTCCCACTAGATTTTGTCTCTGCAAGGGCTCTACATTTGCTCTCCACTGAACACCAAGAGCAAGCATTCAGCACCTGGCATATAGTAGCAGCTAAATAAACTGGTGATGAAGTAATGAATAAAAGAGCAGGATGAGAGATAAAGAAAACCAGATTCTATCACCAAAACTCCCAGGTTTGGAAGGACTAAGAGATGGGGCATCATTTGAGCACAAGCAGATAAAGCAAAGGTTCCCAGAGCCTGTCTGCCCATCAGAATCACTCATATAGATTTTTAAAATATGAATGCCTGGACTTAATCCACTGGTATGCTGATTCAGTATATCTAGTTAAGAACCGGTGAGCTCAATTGCATAAGAGAGGTCCAAATAATGGTCTAGGAGGGTTCAGGGGAAAGCGAGGTTACATCTGCTTGAGAATATCAGGGAGACTTTCTGGAGAAAGTGATATATATGGAAGATAAATGCGAACAGAAGAAAGGGGCACGGAGAGGACATGGTTAGTTGGGACTTACTGCCACAGTAGATGACATTAATATAAGCAAGGCACTGAGGCTAGAAAGAGAAGATTCAACTCCTAACAGAACCCAGTGCATCTGTGGGGAGGAGGAGGAGGAGATAGGTGCACTTCACCTGATTTCAAGTTGTCTGGATGCAGAAACCTGATCTTGTAATGTTAGCAACACCCTAGGGAGGAAATGTGGTATAGTGGTTGGTGGGTCAATTGTGGATCAGACTGTCTAAATTACTCATCTATAAAAGGAGGATAATAAATTTATTCACCTCAAGAAATTATGGCAAGAACTAAAGGAGGTGATGCTTGTAAATGCATTAGCACATTGTACATGCTCATTATACACCAGCTAGAACCTTCCTTTTTTAAACAATTATAGCACCTAGCAAAAAGTGTGTGTGTGTGTGAGAGAGGGAGAGAGAGAGAGAGAGAGAGACAGAGACAGAGACAGAGACAGAGACAGAGACAGAGACAGAGATGTGCTGAGCCAGCTCAGACCAGCCAGCAAGAGCCAATTCTGCACATACCTTCCCCACTTTGTATTCAGTGAAAATCAGGCTGTAGTTTGAAACTGACCATGATAGTATTTACACCAAGAAAATTGACAAAAGCTACAAATCTAAACTTTTTTTTTTTTTTTTTGAGAGCTGTTAAATACTCTGGGAACATCGACTGGATTGGAATGGATTGAACTGAAATCAGTTGAAAAGTAAACTTTCCAGGGGGTGAAAAGAGCATAGGCTGAGAGGTATAATAAAAATTGCCTGCCTAGCAGAGACAGAATAAGACCCTGGCCTTGGAATGAGTGGCAGGTAAAAATGGAATCTGAATTTTTACTCTGAGCCAACACTCCCTTTAGCATATTTCTCAGCCCATCACTTTTCACCACTGTTTCCAAAATAAGTATGAAAATAACTTAGTGAAATAGACACTGCCAGGCTTTATCCACATCTGAGGCCTGAATGCTCTAGGACTGCAACCCCTAAGCCCCAGGCTGAGGACCAGTACTGGTCGGTGGCCTGTTGCGAACCAGGCCACACAGCAGGTGAGCGGAGGACAAGCAAGTCAAGATTCATCTGTGTTTAGAGCCGCTCCCCATCGCTCACATCACCACATAAGCTCCGCCTCCTGTCAGATCAGCCGTGGCATTACATTCCCACAGGAGTGCGAACCCTACTGCAAACTGCACGTGCGAGGGATCTAGGCTGCACACTCCTTATGAGAACCTAATGTCTGATGATCTGAGGTGGAGCTGAGGCGGTGATGCTAGCACTGGGGAGCAGCTGCAAATACAGATTATCATTAGCAGAGAGGTCTGACTGCACAATAACTGTAATGCACTTGAATCATCCCAAAACCATCCCCTACCCCAGTCCATGGAAAAATTGTCTTCCATGAAACCAGTCCCTGGTGCCAAAAAGGCTGGGGACCACTGCTCTAGGAGACAGTTCATTCTCTCTGGGAAGAAGAATAAGTCTAGGAAAATATAGATTATAATTATCTGAGATAAAAAATAATTTTTTAAAAAATCAAATCTGTATTAGAAAACAGAAAAAATACTGTGATACTTGAATGATACAAGAAACCTTATCTTCAAAGTTGCAATAAACAGAATTAATGGGAAATTAGAGAAGTCGTGAATGATACAAAAAGCAAATATGAATATCCACAAATTGTACCAACAACTTGGCCAAGTTAAGGCAGAAAAATAGAACATACCTATTCTTTTATTGGTCAATAAATTCATTTACTTCTAAGCTGCCTGGAAGAGATTGTGCTATTCCAAAGAAGAGTGAGTGACAAAAGACCATTTAAGAAGTCATCACTTGTAAACAAACAAGTGAACATATTAAAAGGTGGCAACGTCTCAAATTAAGTTTGTTAAATGAGTAACATCAAGCACTTTGTTAGAGACTATTAAGAACTGTGAGGAACTTAGAAATGATCAAGGACAACCATTTTACTATGAAGATGAGAAAACAAACCCAGGGACTCTATCTGATTAAGATTCTACTCTAATTTAGCAAAAACTTATGACTAGCTTCTATGCTCGAGATACTGTGTTGACCACACCATGATGGCATTCAGATTTTGGACAGCCAACAAATTCAAAAGACCATCTCCTCCAGATTGAAGGATGGATACCTAAAGCAAACACAGCCCATTCGAATGGGAGCCCACCAATCTTCTCGGTCAGATTTGTGGTGAGTGTCCACTTCTCTAACTCCAGAAATATTTCTTTCCATTAGAGTTCTCATTGCTTGAGAAAAATGAGGTGAAAAGCAAAATAAAAACAAGATTTTTTTCAGTCATTTAATTTCCATAAATGACATCATAAATTATATATTGCTGTTGCCAAGGAGATATAAGAAATACATAGCAGAAGGAAACAAAGAAATTGATTGCTCCAAAGATGACTAGTCACAGGCTTTGGAGGATCACTTCGCCTTTTAAGTTGTTATGATCAGTTCTTTAAAGCACAAAGACATATTAGTTTTCTAAAAAAAAACCTCAATCATTTATCCATTCAGCAAAGACCAAAGAAAGCATCAGAACAGTATTCATAACCCTCTTTCTTTTCACAGTACATAGAATGAGGGACATTTTCCTGCCATATTTACCAAGAGTGGGGACAGTGTTCTTTGTTATTCCACGAGACACCATCCTATGTCCAGAATCTAAAGATTCTATCTCAAAAACCTCTCAAATAGGAAATGGCTCTTTTCTCTAAGTTAACAACTAATTTCCAGCCAGTGAGTAATTTTTTTTTCCTGAAAGATCCACTCAGTGGAAAACAAATGAAGAGGGAAAAAATTGAGTAAACAAATCTAAAAATGAGGCCACAACACACAGAGATGGAGAAGCCTCTAAACTTACCAGTCAAGGATCTCAGGCAATTAAAGTTCATCCCAAACAAAACCGTAATTTTAACTGGTCCCTGAGTTGAGCCTCCCTCGATGAATGACTTCCAGGGCCTCTGGCTCTTTGGGACTAAACGGGAAAATTATTTTTAGCACAACTATTTGGAAATCTTTGAGAACTTGGATCTGTTATTCTGTCTGGTACCAAAGCAAGGTTTTCACTGAGCTCTCATGAAAGATCCCCAGTCTCTTGTGGATTGAGAATCCTGCCGCAACCCGCCACCCAAGAGCAAGGTATGGTATTTACGCTTTTTTCTAGAATGCTGGCAAATGTGGATGTAATGGCCTGTTTTAATTCCGATAGCTTTTTAGTTTGTTAAACAGATGGTTCTGTAGGAAGAATCCATAGAACTGAAGACCTGGGTTCCAGTCTCTCGCCTGACACTAGCTTTGTGACAAGAGGCAAGTTACAGGACTTCTCTAGACCTTGGTTTCCTGTCTAACCTACTAGAAAAGGGTCTTTGGGAGGATGATATGGACTTAGCATTGCTCTCTAGAGGATAAAATTTCTTGCAAACGTCAGCTTTTTCCTATTGTTGTGCCATCAAAGCACTTTACATAAAGCAGCCAAAACTTTATAAATTGTGAATGGCTGATAAAAACAAACATCGGTGAATACGTATTTTTCTTCATTCAACCTCTGTTGAGCCTCTACTGTAGACTAGTCTCTGTCCTAGATGTCAGTGACACAGAGTTCACGTTTTGGTGGGGAAACAAGCAGGTCAGTAGATAGCCATAACACAACGTGATGGTGGGGCCTCGCAGAGACTCGAGGAGTGCCAGGAGAAGGAAGGTAATTCCTGGCAAACAGGAAAGTCAGTTCTGCGGAGGACAGTGGGAGCGCCAAAGGCAAGGAGCTAAGGCACCACAGCACAGAAGGAACTGGAGCGTGGACAGCTCAGGTCCCCATCCTGCCCCTAGCACACTGCCACTCCCAGGATAGGGCCTGCTGTTGTGAAATCTCTACCTCTGTGGGCCAAGGAAATGTCTAGTTTTGGCTTTCCCTGATTACCTATCCTCTTTCTAATGATTTCCAGGCAAAGCACATTTTCAACTTGAGTTAATAATCGAGTCCAGCCCTTTGTCATGAAGTAATATGTTACAATTTCCCTCACATGATGTAGGGGAAAGCTCAAGTGTTTGGAAACAAATGAACTCAGTTCAAATCCTGACTGTGCCATTTCATGCCTGTGTGGCCTTGAGCCCTCCGAGTCTCAACTTTCTTATTTATAACGGGAAGATAATAGCACCTACTTCATAAAACAGTGGTGTGAGGATTAAGTAAAGGATGTCCTTACAACACCTGGCACAGAAATAAGAATACTGGTTTTTCCCTGCATCCCAATTCATCTCTTTTTTCACTTAGTATTTTTTTCATTGTGGTAAAATATGCTTAACATGAAATTTACCACTTTAAACCATTTTTATGTGTACGGCATTAAGTACATTCATGTTGTTAGGCAAACATCATCATCATCTCTCCTAAAATTCTTCATCTTCCCAAACTGAAACTCCGCACTCATTAAGCAATAACTTCCCACTCCTCCTGCCCTGCTTCCCCCAACAACCACTGTTCTACTTTCTGTCTCTATGAATGTGACTACTCTAGGAGCTTCATATGGGAGGAATCACAATATTTGTCCTTTTGTGGCTGGCTTATGTCACATAACACGATGTCCTCAAGGTTCATCCATGTTGTATCAGGTGTCAGAATTTCCTTTCTTTTTAAGGCTGAATAATATTCCATCATATGTGTAGATCATGCATTGTTTATCCACTCATCTGTCGATGGACACTGGTTTGCTTCTATCTTTTGACCATTGCAAATAATGCCGCTGTAAATATGAGTGTGTAAATGTCTGTTTTAGTCTCTGCTTTTACTTCTGGATATATACTCAAAAGTGGAATTGCTAGAGCATATGGCAATTCTGTTTAATATTTTTTTTTTTTTTGAGGAATCCCTATAATGTTTTCTGCAGAGGCTGCACCATTTTACATTCCCACCGACATTTTTTATTTTTAAAGGAAAGAAAAATATGCTACTTACACAGGGATCTCAATCTATGAACATATTTTTTAGGAGTTCAATCCTTGCACCGATTTAATCAGTATTTCTCCAAGTGCAATATTTTTCCAAGTGTTTTCCATGGCTAGTTTAATAAGGACAAAGGGTTCCTTGGTGCTCCTCAAAAACACTTGATATGTTCTGCCTTAGGGCTTTCCCATGTCTCTCACCTCTGCCAAAAACCCTCTTCGCCAAGGTGTCCATATGTCTCGATTTCTCACCTCCTTCTTCACAAATTTGGCCCAGTTATAGAGCAGTTTCCAGGGCTGAGGGTGGTGGCCCTGCCTCCCCCATGTGTCTCTGGCTCTCCTCAGGGATATGTTTCCCTTCAGGTGCTCACAATGCTTCCCATGGGTTAAGGCATGGACATGTCTCCTGCCAGAGAACCCAAGATGGTCGTCCATCTCGATCTCACTTTGTCCAGTGTGGAAACCATGAGTCAGGGGAAATTTTCCACAAGCTTGGTGCAGGGTAGATTGTGGGAAGGGGTGTTGCATATATGAAAATCTGATTCTATTACTGTCTGTTTGAGAGTTTTTCTACTTCTCTGTGACCCCAGAACTGACTCATCCTCATAGTTGTGTTATGGGATACTGCTGGTGAAATCTCGGTGCTGTATATTTGTTTCTGGTTTTCTGCTCGCATCTACACCACCATTTTGGAAACAGAAGTCAGTTTTTCATTATAATCTACACCCCCTTGTCTTCCTGCATGAACTGAGCCCCAGTACTTGGCTGACCAGTCCCCTCTATGTCACTCTTATACATCAGGCACCACAACACATTGCTCCTCAACCCTGATAAGCATTGATAAGGAATAAGCATTTTGAGTGCCTTTTTAAAAGTTGCAGCACTTAGATTCCTGTACAGACAATATTCTAGTGCATTTATCAATGAAAAGCTATCCATTTGTAATGAATAAATCTGTTTCTCTTGTTTTAATTTATTCCTTTTTGAGTGCTTTTTTGTCTGGCTATCGTCAAAATTGAATAGCCTTTCTTCCAAGTAATCTTTAGCATTTCTTCTTCCTTTGTTAACCACCAACTAGGCTCTTACCACACTCTTCTTCACAGATCATCCCCTTGACTGTTAGCATAATTGTATTTCCACACCTCCATCACAGTGTCTGCCCAAACATCTTCTCTCCACATAATTTCAAGTCACTCTTGGAACCAACTCTGGCCTCAGCCTACAGCCTTGCATCCATGTCTGGTGAAAAGCCACCTAGGGAGTATCTTCTATGAGCATGATCTCCACTTTCATGTCCCTGCTCAAAGCCTCCTCTAACCAGGCTTTTACAAGAGAGAGAAACTTCTAATTTAATCAATGCATCTTCTTTTAACTTTGCAAGGGATGTGGATGAAAGCGCTTTTCTTTTTTTTTTTCATCTGAGGCTCCTTTGGAAGGGCTGGTATCTTTATCAGAGCCATTGGGCTTGTCAGAAAGTGCATGAATCCCAGCCGAACAATAGAGTCAATAATGTGGGGTTTGTGCTGTACGTCGAGTCTAGCAAACAGAGCATAGCAAAGATGGCTCTCCTTAATTTTTTTTTTTTTTTTTTTTTGGACTGGTAACACTGAGAATGGTTCAAGGATACAGAGCCTAAATTTGGATAAGTTGCCTTGGGTTTTCACTAATAACATTTCTAGGAATCAGGCTTATTTCAAAACCACATGTGCATACTGTGTTTGTCTCAGTTTGTCATTCCTATGTTCTGGCAAATTTCTGGGTCTAATTCCAGGATGTTGCAATTTCCCCAGGGGTACCACAAAAGGGGTACCGTGAGCCTGGTTAATTTTCTGATGTGGCTGTCAAAAGACAAAAGAAACTCCAACTGATTGCTTTTCCCACATTTTATAATTATTTGCTTTAGGGGAGTATATGCCAGCTGAGGCACTATACAGATTTCTTTTTAAAGTACAGGTCTAACTATCCCAAAACCACTCACTTACACGACCCAAGAACCAACTGTATATGTTCTTCCATTCAAGAAACTGCTAATTCTCAGGACTATTGAGCCTGGGAAATTAGATATCCCCCGTCTATTGATACATCGCTCCCCACCTCACCCCCAGCCTTTATGCCAGGATGTCATGCTAATAAATGATCCATCATTCTCAGCTGCCAGGCTTTGTAGGGTGAAAACGCAAGTCCCATTAGATCAGAGCTGCTGTCTGCATCACTCAAAGCATGTGGTGCCATGCATGGGTTAATTTCATACAGCTCTTTAATTGAGCACCAGTGCTAAGTGCTTAATGGGACATCATGGCATTCTATCCTGTGGATTTTAAATTAAAGTTCAAGACCCCCCTCAGGACATGCACAGTACTCCAGTTAACACTAATTGGCATTACACATGGTTATCAAGTGAAAAACATAGTTTTCCTGAAAATGCCTTTTCCTTTCTCCTGCTTTAGAAAGCCCATAAATTCTAAGAAAACGATCATGGGTGCATGCAAAGATTAGTTAGAATGATGTCTAGCATGGTGTTTGTATTGGGAAAACACTGTAAACAGCCTAAATGTCTATAATAGGGGTGTAATTTACATAAAAGATAGTAGAGACAAAAGCAATAATTTTTTAATGTTATGAATAAATTCAATGTGAGAAAATGTTCATGATACACTGTTAAGTGAAAAAAGGTAAAGAATTATAGGAGTGGCATAATGTCACTTTTCTCCATAGCTCAGGCAAAAAAAGACTGGAGGGATATATACATTAAAATGTAAAGCTCTGGGTGGTGAAACTTACCTTCGCGTCAATCTTATTCATTTGCATCTCTAACTTTCTATTTTAAAAATTGGATTGCTTTTGCAAAAAGTAAACATCATTTTTCAAAGTCTATCATTGATTCCTGAAGAAAAAAATGCAACATAATGATTTATTTTGAAAATGTTTTTAATCCATTCTCATCTGTACCAACCCTTGTTTAAGGGCACTGAGAATGCTGTATCGATAATGTGTTAGTAGTTTTCAATGGAACTATGAGGACAAACAGAGCTGTACATGTGTGGAAAGGTGAACACTGCAGTGAATTGTCGCAAATGCCCATTCTCATGTTCAAACTGAGTCAATTATGACAAACTCCCCCCACCCCCAAAGGTTCATTTATGTCCCTGTGTTTCTCTTCCAGAGCCAAAGATGTTTGTCTTGCTGTATGTTACAAGTTTTGCCATTTGTGCAAGTGGACAGCCGCGGGGTAATCAGTTGAAAGGAGAGAACTACTCCCCAAGGTATATCTGTAGCATTCCTGGCTTACCTGGACCCCCAGGACCCCCTGGGGCAAATGGTTCCCCTGGGCCCCACGGTCGCATCGGCCTTCCGGGAAGAGATGGTAGAGACGGCAGGAAAGGAGAGAAAGGTGAAAAGGGAGCTGCAGGTAATGAATGATGAAGTCACCCCTCCTTCAACCCCACCTTAAAACTGCTCCCGTTTTTTGTCGTTTGTTCTAATGGGAATTGCTCCTTCAATCCCTTCTCTACTTTGCCTGCGTTAGTCGTAACGATTTATTAAGCCCTTACTAGGCTTCAGATGCTGCTCTAAACTCTTTACCTGCATCTTTATTTCATTATAACGACAACTCCTTCAGGTGGACATTATCACATTTTATAGGTGAGAACATTGAGCTACAGCATGATTAAATGAACTGCTGAGAACAGACATGAATGGACGTGCACTGCTAGTGACTGCCAGCGCGGGCTGGACTCAAACAGCTGACGCCCAGGGTCACCGGGCCATTGCTGCTAGCAGGCAGTGGCTAGGTGTGCGAGCGCATGAATGGACAGAGAGACGGGTGAGAGGGGAGATGGACAGACTGCACAGAGGCAGAAATTAGGAGCCAGATGCACAGGTGCCATCCTGCCTGGAGCTAGTGTCCTGAATGAAAATACTTAAAGGGCTTCTAGATTTTATTTTTCACCAATGAAATGACAATAGCACTGTATAGCCTTCCTTTCCTACCTCATCACTTTCCCACCTGTCCTGTAGGAGCTAAAAAGTAGATTTCTACAGCTCTTTACAGCAACACAATTGTCCCTTAGTCCTTCAGTAATTTTCACTTTTTTTCCCCCCAAAAGATAAGTTGGCCTGGGAAGCTTGCCAGATTCTGCAGTTCTTCAGAGTAAACTGAATTGACATTCTAGAGAGGCTGTGTTAACTCTAAAAGGGGAAAGGATGTGAAATCAATCTTTGAAAACGAGTTCCTGAGTGTAAAAGTTGGGACAAAGATAGGAAGGGAAAAAATCAGTAGATCTAAGAATGTGGCTCTAATCATTGTACCTGATTTACTGGTTTTCTATGAAACAAAACCATAATATATATTTAGATTATTGGATATTAATTTATATCTTAATTTGCCATGCAGAAAATATTTGGCCAATGAGTAGCTACCAAATCTATGAACACTGTGAATATTAGATAAAGAACCTTTAACGTGGAGTTTACATGTAAGTTTTCAAAGACATCTATAGGGTAACACCCATGACTACAAGTTACCACTGAGTCATGATTGTGAATGTCCTAGAAATCCTATAATAACACCAGATTATGGTTATATCTGGTGTATATTCATATATTATCCATATATAGTATATGGAAGCAATAATGTAGTGGCTATGCATACAAGCATTGGAGTCAGAAAGACATCGGCTCAAATCCTGGCTCCCTAAATTAATAATCTAGTATCCTTGGGCTACTATCCTCTTTGAGCCTCAGTTTCCTCTTTGTAAATTGGTGGTAGTAAAGGCAATTGCAAAGTTTAAGGGCAATAGTACATGCAAGACGCCCCACAGAAAAACTGCCATGAGGTAAGTACTCAGTAAATGTTAGCTGTTATTACTTATCACACTTTGATCTGCAAATATGGATCACAGCTAAATTTGTGACTATCCAAAGCAATATAATAAACTAGAAATGAGTAATTTGTTTCATGAGGTAGTTGTAGTGTTATTTAAAGATACGTATGTGGATACGCATTCAGATTAATGAGATGTTCAGAATTGCTACAATTTTAGCCATATATGAGGCCAGCTATATACCCATATTCATTCATCTATTTCTTCATCCATGCACCCATGCGTTACTCATCTGACAATATTTTTGTGCACCTATTATTGTCTAGTATTATTCTAGACCAGTGTTTCTCAACCTCCACACTAATAACATTTTGGACAGAATTATTATTTACTGTGGGGTGGCTATCCTGTGCATTGCAGGATGTTTAATAGTATCTCACTAGATGCCAGTGTCACCCTCCCTCAAACTGTGACAACCAAAAATTTCTTTGGGTATTATCAACTGTCCCTTGGGTAGGGAGGTGAATAGTGCAAAATTGCACCTAGCTGAGAACATCATTCTAGACACTGGAAATACAAACATGAGTAAGACATCGTCCTTGCCTTGGTAAGCAGATATTCCTGAGGACACCAACATGTAAATACATAATTACAAAAATTCATGTTAATAACCATTTATTAAGAACTTACTATTTATCAGGGACTTTACATTTAGTACCTAATGTTCACCAAAACCCTATCAGCAATAATTATAATCAGAAATAATAATAATGTTACAAATGGAAAAATTAAGGTCAAAAGCAAAATGATTTTCCCAACCCGAGATTATTTAAATCCAATATACACCCATAAGGACATAGAACAGCTCAGAAAGGACAGGTGAGAATGACTATGTGATCAATGAAGAGAGGCACACTCACTTGGCAACTACAAGAACCGAGCCCTGGAGCTTTGGGGGTATGTTTTTAATGTGGCTGTAACCAGGCAAAATGTGGCTGGGAGCTTCTGCTGTTTCCCCTTTAGCAATACCACAGGTGTCTTCTAGTTTGTGAACCCTCGGTGAACGCCCCTGACTACATCTACCCCAACCGAGTCCAGGCAGAATCCAGGGTATGTTTTGTCCAACTTCCCTACCCTAAATTAGAAATACAGAGCTTATTATACTGAATAATAAATTTTCTGTAAAAATATTTGTCTCCCTCACTGGTCTGTTGCCATTATTATTGTGGCATATTATTAACATTTAATTTAATCTGAATGCATAGCCACATAAATGTCTTCAAATAACATTAGAACTACCACATGAACCAGATCGCTCATTCCAGTTTATCACATGAATTTTGGTATTCATGAACTTAGCTATGGCCCATATTTGCAGATCACAAGGTAATATGCCGTAACAGCTAACTTGAGGGTGGGACAGGTGTCATTCATGTTCTAGCCCAGTGACTGAGTATGTAGTGAATGGTTGCTCAATATTAGATGGTTTAGATGAATGCATGCATGTGTGCATAGATTCATGGATGGATGAAAGGAAGGAAGAAATGGCACTGAAGAAGAAATCTAGGTAGACCCATTTCACATAGAACTAAGAAGAAATCCTTTCTGGCCTAGCTTCAGTACCTAAGCATAGACTAACCCTTACTCCACAGTTCTCTGCTCTGCCTAAACATGATGTATAACTGAAAAGGGAGAGAAAGAATGATTCGTCCCTTATTTCCACTCTTAATTTGTCAGCACATGGACAAATGCTTC
Organism: Indri indri; assembly: GCA_004363605.1. Classification (NCBI taxonomy): domain Eukaryota; kingdom Metazoa; phylum Chordata; class Mammalia; order Primates; family Indriidae; genus Indri; species Indri indri. Next base: position 14,363 of record RJWJ010017321.1, read on the forward strand.
ATGCAACAGGAAGAATTACTATTAACATAAATTATTACAGCTAGTTCATGATTACCTATCACCCAGCGGTTTGTATATTAAATAAGTATTCCTACAGAAAATCTAAACGTTGAGGTTGTGAAGGCCTTTTTGTGGATAGCATTGTAAAATTTCGCCCTATATGTATGATTTGATCTCAAAGAATTTTTAAAAGAGTGAAACCTCGGACAATCTAGTCCAACACCTTCATTTCAAGGACTGGGAAACTAAAACCAGAGAGATCAAGCCCCTTCTTCAAATTCGCCTAACTATGCATGGCTGAGCTGGGGTGTTATCCCAGCTCTGCTGAGCCATCGTTTACTGCTTTGTCCACTAAGTTTGGAGTGGACTTAGATCCAATTTCCCCTTATTACAAATGGGGCATTTAAAACCCAGAAAAGAAGTGACTGGCCCAAAATCTTAAAGGCAGGAAGATTCAAGTACATAATGAAATTTTATGTTCAAAATCATTACTGAGATCAAAACGGTTTTTATTAATGCGTCAAAGGTCAATGATGAAGACACAAAGAGATAAGCTCCTACTGAAGATAAAAATCATAATTTAGAAGTTGTAGTCTTTGATTCCAAATAATTTAACATCAAAATAATACTCATATTCCATTTCTACCAAAAAAGAAGCAAATATTAATAGATCAGAATATTATGACCTTATCTCAAGAAATAAATATGAGAGTGTGTTCTGGCTGACACCAATGGTTTCAACCTAACAGGAAAAGCCATCTACCATCTGAAGCTGGCAGACAGAACTGTGATCCATAATAATGCCGATCCTGACTCTCTAAGAGAGGTCATATTCATTGTTATCATCTTCTATGCATCATAAATTGTTGAACAGCAACTTTCCAGAATTATTAAAACAAAATACTTGACGTTTTAAGGGAAAAATGTTTAATTCTCTTCAAAGTGACATTACCCAGAACACTTCATTGTTAACTTTGCCAAGTAACTGAGAAATGATCGAATTATCAAACTCATATATTGATGTATGTGTAATATTCAAATAAATGATATCAAAGAACTATCAAGGTAAAAAGGCTCAGGTTAATAAAAGTTCTTGAAAACAAAAACATAGTTAAAAGTGAAATTACACAATATATCAGCAATATATTTTCCCCAACTACAAAAGTACATTATAGGTTACCAATAGTTTGGATACTTTTTGAGAAAATATCATTATATAAGCACTATTTATGGAATGGATTTGGCCATAAAATTGAATGACATCTTTTTATGGTATCAAGTCATTGCTTTTATACATATATATATATATATGATTTTAAAATTAAATATATTTTGCTTATTACTTTCAACCAGGATCATTATTTCTCTGCATTTAGCCTGCAGTTGGTTTACAGATATAAAGATTTAGACAGACAGAAAACATTCCTGTATGGTGCTTTGAATTTGTTGAAATCCTTTCACAGGTATTATGTCTTTTCTGTATATAAGGAGACCCAGAAAAATTAAGGTACTTGCCTAAAATGATACAACAATTTAGTGGCAGAGCCAAAGAGAATTTAGGATTTTTGACTATAGCCCCAAAGGCAAGAGGAATTTTGATGAAAGGGAAACATCATTAAGGCTATGAAGGCTTGGATTCTAATCCCGGCCTTGCTGCAGAAGCAAGTTTCCTTACCTTTCTGGGACTCAGTATTCTCTTCCAAAAAGGACTATTGCATGGTGGTGGCAGTCATCGTGTTTCATTTGTTGTAGCATATTGAGCCGTTGCTATGTGCACCAAATGCTCTTGACAGTTTTCACTCTGGCCACTACCCCCAGCGGGGATCTTCAGGCTCCAGCGTCAGGCAGGCATGAGTGCAGATTGCAGCTCCTAAGCAAAATAATTTCTTTATGGCTCAATTTCCTCATCTGCAATGGAAGTAACAATATTTCCTAGTTCATAAAGTCACTGTGAAGCTTAAATAAGATAATGCATGCAAATATAGCACATACATGCAAATATGTCCCTAGTACATAGTAAATGCTTGATAAGTATAAGCAAATCTAATTAATTCTTTTATATCAATACTAATAGAAATAGAATGGGCATGAGATGGTCCGTAAGGATTTGTCTGGTTCTGTCTGCTTCCATGAGACCACTCTCGGAAATAATATAATAGCATCATGCTCATTGAATTCTTACTAGAGTGACTAGTATCTGTATGTGAATAATTGAGTGACAGGTGATCCGTCATCAGAATGATTGTTCATTATTTTAAATTTGTCAGGGTTTAAATTATTTCTTGCATACTCAAAAAAATTAGCTTAAATTCTGATGCAATTTTTTTATTTTCATTTTTAGTGCGTCAGTGATATTTTTAAAGGTTTATCATTTAGACATACACTGTTATGCTATTGAAGGTTGACTTAAAAGACAAAGTTAGGGTGTGCTGGGACTGTGTAGGTATGCTCTTTGTGACTATGTATTTAGAGGGGGAACTAATTAACTATACACTCTTTTTGAAGGTTTGAGAGGTAAGACTGGACCACTGGGTCTTGCTGGCGAGAAAGGGGACCAAGGAGAGACTGGGAAGAAAGGACCTATGGGACCAGAGGGAGAAAAAGGAGAAGTGGGTCCAGTCGGGCCTCCTGGACCAAAGGGAGACAGAGGAAAGCAAGGGGACCCAGGGCTGCCTGGAGTTTGCAGATGCGGAAGCATCGTGCTCAAATCCGCCTTTTCTGTTGGCATCACAACCAGCTACCCACAAGAAAGACTACCTATCATATTTAACAAGGTCCTCTTCAATGAGGGAGAGCACTACAACCCTGCAACAGGGAAGTTCATCTGTGCTTTCCCAGGGATCTATTACTTTTCTTATGATATCACATTGGCTAATAAGCATCTGGCAATTGGGCTGGTACACAATGGGCAGTACCGCATAAAGACCTTTGACGCCAACACAGGGAACCATGATGTGGCTTCAGGGTCCACAGTCATCTATCTGCAGCCAGAAGATGAAGTCTGGCTGGAGATCTTCTTCACTGACCAGAATGGCCTCTTCTCAGACCCGGGATGGGCAGACAGCTTATTCTCTGGATTTCTTCTGTATGTCGACACAGACTACCTAGATTCCATATCAGAAGACGACGAACTGTGATCAGGACTGCTGATCTGAAGGTTCTGAGATCCCCGTGGCAGGCAATTGGATCTCATATGGGGCTCTAGAAGGTGGAACAAAAAGGAATGGGATCCAAAGAGATTCCCACTCAGATTCCAGAGCATTTACAGACAGTTCTAGCAAAATCTATCAAAACAAGATGAATCACCAAATAGTTGAAACCACACCAAAATGAATTATATAAAACAATATCCCCAGATATAAATTCTCTTGAAAGCAATGTTTATAAATATTTAAACAAATTAAAGACAATATTAACAAATTTTATATTAAATGCCCTGAGTGATTAAACCAACTGGCAATGATATTGCCTCATTAAATCTTCAAAAAATTTCATTTTTGTCTGTTATTTAAGAGAATAACAACACCCCAGTCTTTGACAATTCTCAAAAGGCTATAGTAAGTCAAAAACCAAAGGTAAGAGATGCTGAGTATTTTCAAGCAAGCTAAAATGAAGTGATAAATTTCTTTTGTTTTATTATTCATTCCTTCACACCTGTATTCACTCAACAAGTCTTTAATGAGCCTGTATGGACCAGACACTGTGGTGCTGGGTCAGATTTAGTAATGAGTTAAGCCAAAATCTCTCCCTTCAGACAGGTTAGTGTGCGGTGAGCATGCTATCACAATTCAGTGTGATGAGCACCATGGCAAACAGATTGATTTGATACTATAAGCACACAGGACCTGCTATTCCTGGGGCTGGGACCAGACAAGGTTGTACACATGGAAAAACACAAGCCATGGCCAGGTGTGTGTGTTTAAGTGGGTGTGATGAATGCAAAGGGAGCAAGAAATTCAGCATCTGTCTTCTCCTTTTTCCACTCTCAGCACCTCATTGGTATTTTCAACTGGGAAGGGGTGAAAAACCTAGAGATAGAGGAGACCTGGGGGAGTTATGGAAATGAAGACTGAAATGGAGAGAAACAGCCAGTAAGTCATCCTCCCAAATCCCGTAGCATGATGGTTTCCCAGGACAAACATTTGTCCTAATAGCATTCTCATAAACATGAGCACTACTTTACATCATGGTAAGACATTGTTTCCCTTGGATGTCCTAAGTCTCGAATTCAAATAAAGCAAAGCCTATGTCCACTGATTGATGAGTGAGCTGATGGGAAGGATGAACAGGAGGAAGAGGAGGAGAGAGACCAAATGTCTGAGTAAATAGATGTCCCTTCCAAGTCACACACTTCCCTTAGTCCCACTTTCTCATCAGTGTCAGCAGCTTGTGCCTCACTGAACTGCAATTCCTCATTTAATCTCATCCACAATTCTGTCTCATCTACCACTCCCTTGGCTTGTAGTAATAGTATTTTCTTAGTCCCTCCCTTCGATATCTTCTAATTTTCCTTCTATGTATTCCTCTATTGGCTCATTCCATTAATAAATCTTTTTAATGCCTCTTATGTTTGAATCACCATGCTGGATTATATGAAGACAGAGGAACACCAAGATGAATATGGCACAAATTTCTAAGGATGCAAGAAAGGAAATGACAGGCACACACACAAAAATATCTATTAATATAATTCTGGAAAACAACATGCTAAAATGTGATGTGTTAAACTTGAGATAGAAGCAAAATGCTGTGAAAGAAGAAGAAATGTTTACTTACGAATTAGAGAAAGGTGTGAGAGAGGAGGGCCTGGATCTCAAGTGATGGGTAGGACTTGGACTGGCCCAAGTCAGGCAAAGGGCACTTAATACAAAGGTAATTATGGCGACAAAGCATGAGTGTGAGAACAGACACCCAGAAGGAGAATCAATGGGCCATATTTGTAAGAGCCTTGAAAACCAGACTGAAGATAGGGAACTTTCCTCATGAGAAAGTGTGGAGTCCCTGTGTGTGTGTTTCAGAGCTGGGTGCCACCATTATCAGAGGTGAAATTTGCAATGACAAAGCAGTTGTGTGTGAGGACAATGCTTGCTTCTCCTGTCTTTCAGCCCTGTCTTGCTTCAGTTGCCTTCTTCTGCCTCCCTACTTTGTCCCCTTGTTGCTGTCCTTCTGAGTCAGGACACGGATCCAAGAGATCAAGAACAATGAGCATTGCACCAGTATGAGAGAGAGAGCAAAGGTGGTTTGAGATAGCCACCTGCCTATAGAGAACAGCTAAGGCCAGAATTCCAGGTTATAAAGTATAAAAAGCAACCAACAGAAGTAGCTAATCTAGGAAAAATGAAAATATGGGCCCTTTGAAGACCACAGGATTTGCTAGAGAAATGAGAAATGGAAAAGTTATTATAGACAGTCATAAACTACAGATTACTATGATTAAAACTTTCTTCTGATCGTAATCCACAAATGCATTCATTTTTTGGACATTGTTTACTTATCTTTTAAATGTTTCTTTTATTACAAAGCCTATTTTAAGTAGCTTTTAAAACTGAAGTTCCTTGGATTGGTTCTGGGCCCAGAGATGAGTTTTATTTTGAAATATCTGGTGGGGTGGTGCTGGAGATAGGAGAGCTGATGTGAGAAAGGGAGAGCTGTTTTGGTATTAAAAGGATAAAATCTTAAGCAAATGCAGGTGTCTTTTATTCCTAAAAAAATAGCAGATACGATTTATGTACATTTATGTTTATTTGTATAAAGAAAGAAGAAGAGCAATTTTGGTTTAAAAAATTCCAAGTTGCATTCCAATCATTCTTTGTAAGGGCTGACTTGTAATGAATATGTATTAAGCAAAATTTATTGACTATACACCATCTTGTTCCAGAAGGATTTAAAGCCACTTACGAAGATAGATAAAATACAAAAAGAAAACAGCAGTAAAAAGCAGATGAGAAGAACAGGGCAAGATAAACAAAGAAGGAAAGAGTGAGGCTAACACAGAGCTGTGTGTACATGAACGAGCATCTGCCCGTGCTACACATTCACAGGACACGTGTTTCCTTGTGCCTGTGAGTGCACAAGGGCATTTCTAGGTCACTTGTCATTGTGAATAGTATTGCTTATGGTAAAAAAAAAAAAAAAATAGATTCCATAAACTCTGAATATACTTTTCTCTACCACTCCATGTAAAATATCATGAACATAAATAAATTTTAAATATTGGGTATGTTTTGTTTTATACATACCTTCCTCTCACCCTTTCCTTCTGTAGCTCCACTGTCAGTAAATAGCATCACTGCCCACCCTGCACCAGAGCCAAAAATCTAAGCCGCATTTTAGACATCTTCCGGAATTCCCCGCTGAATTTTGCCCAGCATGAAATTCTTATGTTTCTAGCCACTAAATGCACATCTCTGATTCATTGCACCTTCCCATTCTCAATGCTACGGTTTCATTCATACATTCACCATCACTTCCCTGGATCAGTGCGAAATTTTATAACTGAACCTTTGCCTCCAACCACAAAATTCCAATCCATCCTTCATATCCTAGGCTGCATATGTGCTTCTAAAATGCAAATGCTCATGCCATTTCCCAGCCTTAAAACTGGTAACGGCTCTCCCAATCCCTACAACACAAAAGGTATCTTGAACTTCTATGGGTTTTTCTATGAGGTTTGCATTTCATATCCTTTTTATCTAGTATCCATACCCAATTTCCTTCAGAAGACCCATCTTTCTTTGCATGCTAAGTGTAGGAGCTTCTCAGTAGAATTGACTCTTCCAGTATGTAAATTTCCAGCCTGATTAATCAAAATATACTACTCCACTTACCCAAATAATTGACTCAGTGGACTCAGTCAGAGCCCATGAAACTTTTCGGGGATGTCTGTGATAGAGAGTCTTATGCTTTCCCATTGGACTTGAGCTTGTGAGCCTCTACCAGCCATCTTACCAGCACAAAAAATACCACTCAAGAATGGATCCATCCACAGGTGAAGCAGCAAAACAGAGGCAAAGAGAGAAAAATGGGTCTTAGAGTCATCATTTGAACCCTGATCTGGACATGCCCCTAGCCAGCTCTTCCCTTGGACTTTTCAGGTATGGCAACCATTAATGCCACTTTTACTCAAGCTCTTTGAGTTTTTTGGTCACTTGCAAAAGATGTTATCCTACCTAATCTGCTTTCTTGCACAGTCACATCTCTAAAAGTCACCACATACAACCTACAATCCAAGAAAGTGCAGATTACTGCAGTTCTAGGATGCCTTCCCTTTCATGCCTCAGAACCTAGTGTTTCATTTGCTCAGAATGCCATCATTGTCTTCGTCTGCCTGGCTAACTCACTTCTTAAGACTCAGCTCGAAAGTGACCTTTTTTCCTCTAATCTTCCCCTTCCCCTGTGCCCAAAGGGAATCACAGATGACTTCATGTGTTTTCCTTACCGTCTGGGAACTAGTGCATAGTCAAGGCAGCAATAGCAAACACTTACCGAGCACTTTTTAAGTGGCTTGCATGTATTAGCTCACTTGGTCCTTGTTAGGGTCTATGGTTTATATATCCTGAAAATTCATATGCTGAAACCTAATCAGCAATGTGATGATATTATGGGGTGGGGCCTTTGGGAGGTAATTAAGTTATGAAGGCTCTGCCCTCAAAAATGGGACAAATGCCCTTACTAAAAAAAAGGCCCAGAGAGCTCCTTCTGCCATGTGAGTACACAGCAAGAAAATGGCCATTGATGAACCAGGAGGCATGTCCTCTCCAGACACCAAATCTGTTGGCACCTTGATCTTGGAGTTTCCAGCATCCAGAACTGTAAGAAATAAATGTCTGTTCATAATCTACCCAGTTCTTGATATTTTCTTATATCAACCCAAATAGACTAAGACAGTCCTCACGACAATTATTCTGCCCATTTTATAGATGGGAAAACTGAGGGAAAGAGGTTCAGAAGTGTGCGAAGTAAACAGCAGTGGTACAGTAGCCCCAGCAGGCAAGCTCCAGAATCCATGCTCTTCACCACCACATTGGGGCATCGCTCACATGTTTTATATTTGTCTATCTGATGGAAAGTTTGTCCTATTCATTTTTATATCCAAGCACTCTGCACCGTGACTGACATAGTATGTGCTAAATAAAAATGTGATGAAGTCATCACTGACAAGTTCTTTTCAGTCACAATCTATACATGTGGATGGGGTGCACAGTAGAAAAGTCCTGTAATCATCTTATACATTAATCAAGATTCTTTAGACTACAACTGTCAAAATCACACTCAGCCTGGCTCTAGAAAGAGGGACTCACTGAAATAACAAAAATTCCTGGGCCAGATCTGGGCACTCAATCATTGTCACCAGGATTTTCTCTCTCTGCATCTTACAGAATAGCTCCCCTCGGTGCTGGTTTTACATTCGAACAGGTTCTTCCCTTTGTTGCAAAGATGGTCATAGCAGTTGTTCAAGGTTTGCATTTTGTAGTCCTAGCAGGGAAAAAAAATTTCTCTCTCAAATATTCCAGCAAAAGACCTGGAGGTGACAGCCTTTTGGGTCTGATTGGTCCTGCCTCTCCCTCAACCAACAATTGGCTCAGGGACATGATGTCCCCATTGGCCAGGCCTTCATCACTCACCACCCCTACTGCTAGACATAGAATCAATTCCTTCTAAGTCACGTGGATGGAGGATAGGGAAGAGATCATTTCCCAAAGGAAAATAAAGGTGCCAGGTCAGGAAAATGAGGGATTAGTTAATTGGCAGTCAAAAACAAGTGACATCTCTAGGCTGTTTCCATATAAAATCAAAACCACATTTATTTTGTCTGCATGATGCAAAATAAATGTGTTGCTAGAATGATTTTTCTCTGAGATAATCTAATTTTTTATGCTATTTGGTCAGAATCGACTATTTCATTCTATAAGAGCCTGGCATCTGTGATGATCTCATCCTACAGGCTCTCATAATGCCGGTCTCCAACCGACACTTTTAATGAAAGAATAAATTATTCTCAACTGAAGTACTTCTTTTTCCACTCAAACCCTCTGATTTTTGATGTGAATACCCTAGAATGTGCAATAATATATGTCATTATCTTTGATAATTATAAAAAGAAGGGAGAGAGCATCTTGGAGATTAGTCTCTTTATGGAATCGAAAAGGACCAGTGAATCTAATTCTTGCCGTGGCCAACACAGTGACAGCCCTGAAAAGGGAGCTTGCAAAGCCATCCTTGGTCCTTGACTATGTTGCTGTCCTCATGTTTTCCTTCTTGTTTTCTTGAGAGATCACCAATCAGTGCCTAACATTTCCCGTGCCTCCTTAGTCAACAGCACCATGCTGTATCATCTTTACACAGTCCCTATTTTATCCTCAGAAGAAGCCCATGTTAGTGGCACACTCTAACCTCTAACTACAATCCCATCATAAGGTCAAAAACAGAGCAGTTATGGGTGTCTGATCCTAATAATCCAACCTTCTAGAGAGAATTCGGTGCCACTCCCACCTCCCTCCCCACTAAAAGGGGGAGCACTTGTGCAGACATCGGGGGTTGGAGGCGAGCGGTGATGGGATGCTGCTTACGCTTGAGAATGGAGGAGGTCAGGGTCTCTTGAGGCCACATACCAAGGGCTCTGTGGCTTCTTCTCTCCTGAGACTGTGCCATCCAGAGTCCAGGCAGGAAGGAGCAGGGCACATTCAAAAGGATTTCCCTATGGAAGGTCGAATGAAAGAACTGTATTTAGAGGTGCAGGTGGGGTTACAAGAACCAAGCGGGGATGTCGAGGAATCCAGGGACTAGCAAGAGCAGGAATCCATTACTGTTTCAAAACCTGGAGAGAGGGGAGGCAGCAGTGGTTGCTGAGAGTGGCGGAGGCTGGAGACTTGGGAGAGGGACCGTCCTACAGGAGCTACACCAGGACTGCCAGAGCTACACAGAAGCAGGGAGGAAGCCAGAGCCAGAGTTCCCCAACCAACCACCCTCTCTTTCTACCTCCCAGTCTCCTGTTTGCGTGGGTCAAACCCAACGACAAGAAAGTCTGGGCGATGCTGTGCCCCTAGATGGCTTCTCAGGCAAAGAGCAGAAGAAGCAAGGTCAGAACGTGAGTGGGAGCCAGGAGAGGGGGTTGGAGCAATGATTAACCATCGCCACACTCCCTTTTTAGAGCCCCTCCCTCTCGAGAATCTCTCTAAAAATCAGTACAGCTCATACAATAAAACTGGCTCCCTGTCTTGAGTACAGCAGAAGGGACATTTTCCAAGCCATGTGCAATTTAGGCACAATGAGCCTCCAGTGTCAGAAGTGGTCCAGCTTCACTTATAAGAAAAGCGCATGGGAATTGGGGGTCAAGGCTTTGCAGTGATAAACAGAGGGTTTTGCCAGAGTGTCCCCCGTGTAAGTCAGTCCCTCTCCTGAACTTCCAACAGCAACAAGCAGTTGGTAGAGCATTCAGGGGTTCATGCTTTCCAGCTTATCATGAGTTAAATGCTTCTCTTACCCCTTTAGAGGTGAGAATACCGAGGCTCAGAGCAACTGAGGGATTTGCTCACCATCAAGCCTTGATGACTGTGGGGTTCTATGTCCTGCCCATCTGCCCGCAAAGCCTGTTGCCCACCAAGCCTGTTGCCCCACAATGAGCACACACTCCTGCACTCCCCTGCCTCTCAAGGCCTCTTCTTTAGGACACAGTTTCACAGCCAGATCATTGCAGTATGAGGAAATGCTCCATCCTCAGTTCTCTTCTTTTGATCCCAGTAAACATTGTTTTTCTCCTACCTCAGCTGGACACTAAGCCTGTCATAGTCAGTACTGGCCTGTGCATGATCAAAATATTCCGTGTGGCCAGACCATGCAGCTCTGCAAACTCCAAGGAGCCAAAAATGTACAAACCTCCCTTGCTCTGCATCAAAAACAAAGACTGGCCCCAAGGGATTGGTGCTGATCATGTTTAGTCCCACCCAGGAGAACCCAGGCAATCCTGTAGCGTCATCATTATACCATATGCTTAGAAAAATCCAGGCAGTCTGAATTCCTCTCAGTTTCTCTCACAAGACAGTGTACTCTAGTGCACACAGGCACACACACACACAGACACACACACACACACACTCTTGTCAAGATCAATCCTAACAGAAGCCAGGATTAAGCAGGACCACACTTTCCACAGGTCTTGTGCACCCCCAGTGTGGTATACAGATCAGTCCAACACATGCCAAATATGTTGGGTAACAGAAGAGTCTCTTGGAAAAGAATTTTTTTTTTTTTAATTTACAAAATTTTCAATCTTGTACCCATGGTTTTCAAGAGACACATTGATACTTCCTGTTTTTTCTGTTCTACATCAGGGTTTCTCAAACTCAGTAATACTGACATTCTGGCCACGTGGCTCTTTCTTGCAGGGGCTGTCCTGTGCATCACAGAACATTTAGCAGTATCCCTGCCCCGTACCCACTGGATGCCAGGAGCACCTCCCCGGCAGTCAAGACAATCAACAGTGTCTCCCAACATTGCCAAATATCTCCTAGGGGGGCAAAATAGTCCCCAGTTGAGAACCATTTCTGTATAGTCTTGTCAGGGTGACAGAGTCTACTCAGTCCCCACAACCTACCTGTTTGCCAACAAGCGTTTTCAAACTGACCTTTTTTGTACAGAAATAACCGCATGGCAAGTTATCTTTTCAGGTAAGGTATTTGTTTCCCTGTGAGATCCCCAAGTTAAAGAATGCCCCATCCTAAAAAGTGTACAGTACAAGAAGCAGTAACAAACTATGCCCTCATCCCCATTCCCTTTTACCATAACCGAGATGTTTCTTTCCTATTTTGTCTAAGATACAAAAATTACAAAGTCTCTAATTTCTAAGAATCGACTCCAAGAAAATGATTATTAAATAATAATGTGTGCAAAGGTTTAATTACAGAAAGAGTCTTGCAACAAAGCTTGTAATATGGAAAACTGGGAAATACCCTAAGTGTCTGATAATAGAATGTGGGTTAAATGAGCTGTGGCACCCTCACCCCACAAAATATCACCATAAAAATGATGAGGATGCTACAGGCATGCTGGCACAGGCCTGTAGTGCCAGGGCCTCAGAGGCTGAGGTGGGAGGATTGCTTGAGCCCAGAAGTTTGAGACCAGCCTGGAAAACATAAAGAAACCCCATCTTTAAAATATGATGAGGATGAAAATGCATTGCCACCATAAGATATTCATGAAATATTAACTGAAAAAAGCAGATTACTAAATAATATTTTCAGTAATTGTCCAATTTTTAAATTGCGTTTGTACATGTGCATAGAAAAAGTCTGGATAAAAGTAAGTTATTAATAGGATACTTTAAATTTCTACCCTTTTGATCTTTACTTTTAATTTTTATAAGAAATATATTTTACTTATTATACATAAGACCTTTTAAATTAAGCTCTTAGATACTCAGACTAGTTGAACATTATTTTGTTTCCCAAAAGTTGCAGAGAAAAAGATCTAAGGAGAGAGAAATAAAACCCCTAAAACTGTAAGTTGAAGTGTAAAATAACATCATCCTTAAAGTTTTCTGGTGGCATACCTGAATGTCTATCCCAGAGGATTCTCTAAAGCAAGAATACAACAAAATAATCCCAGTTTATATGTTTTTAAACTATACAATCTTAACTTGAACAGGAAAGGAAATGAGCCTTGAATTGACATCATTTTATTGAGCTTTTATTAGTCCGGAACTATAAACCCAATGGGTTAGCTACAGCATGAAGTCATCAAAACTAATACATTTGTCAGATGGCAAAGGTGTTTATGAGCAGCTATATGAAGAAGACTGAATTCATGGCTTTGCTCCAGTGCCATGATGGAGATGGTAGAATTTATTGAAGACTTGTGCAATCTAGTCAGAACTCTCAGAAACAAATTTGGCACTGCTGTGCATCTCTGTTGTTACTGGGATTACTCAGAAACAATAACAGGGAGTTGCAAGGATTTTCTACAGAAAACACTCGGGTCTTACTATGTGCAGAACGAAAGTTAAAGCACAGCCATCTGAGATGTTCCAGTTAGTCAGGCTATTGGCAAATAATAACTAGATGGTTGGTATGTGAGATGGTCAGGACCCAGGAGGCATATGCATCAACATCAGTTGCCACTTAGCTCCTTTATACATTGCCAAATAAAATTCAGGAAATTCAAATTTGAATTTCAGATAATAATTATTTAGTATAAATCTGTCTCAAATATTTAACTGGGTGTTCTGTATTATTTGCTAAATCCGGCAACTCTCCTAGAACTCACCTACAAAGACATAATGTGAATCCAAGTAACGTTCAGGAAGGCTTTGCATATAATTTCTCATATAATAAGAGTAGCTTTTATAATGAGAAAAGATTCTTAGCTTCCCAGAACAGTTTTAAAAGACCAAAGTCTGGCTGGGTGCGGTAGCTCATGCCTGTAATCCTAGCACTCTGGGAGGCCAAGGGTGGGAAGATCGCTTGAGGTCAGGAGTTCGAGACCAGCCTGAGCAAGAGAAAGAACCTGTCTCTGCCAAAAACAGAAAAATCAGCCAGGCACAGTGGCACATGCCTTTAGTCCCAGCTACTTGGGAGGCTAAGGCAGGAAGATCTCTTGAGCCCAGGAGTATGAGGTTGCAGTAAGCTATCATGATGCCACTGCACTCTAGCCTGGGTGACAGAGTGAGACCCTGTCTCAAAAAAAAAAAAAAAAAGTCAGCTGAATCAGAAAGACATAAGAGAACCTTTAGAGTGGAAAGCCCGAAGCCCTAAGATCTAGTCCCAGGAATTCCAGTAATCAACTTTGGACAAGTCACCTAAATATGTCCCACCTTAGGTGGCTTTGGACAAGTCACCTAAAAAGTCACCTAAATTCTGTAAGCCTGTTTCCACATTGGATGGCCAGTAGAAAGTAAGTTGCTGTCTTTCTTTCCCCAAACTCGTGGCAGGCATTGCTAATCAATCACAGTATTCTTTCCTGCTGTGCCCAGGAGCAGCCTCAGAATTCTCAACAAAGTCTCCAGGTGGCCACAACCCATCAGCAAGGGTCTAGGTTTGCCTTCTAGCTCTAATGAAAGTTTGGAATCCTTTGTATTGTAGTTCGATAGGCAAGGTCACACCTAGTTTCACATCTTTGATTAAAAGCAAAACTTAGCAACTGCCTTCTGAAATAGATTTTTTACAGAATCAAAGCAGGAGTAATGAGCACTGGAATATTGCTTTGACCAGGACTTGTAGAAGCTAGGTGACTCCAACAGCTCTCAAGGACCTCAGGGAAGCCAGAGCAGATCCTGGTCCACACGACACACTGCATTCTACTCTGCTCCATGTTTCTGCTTCTTTCTGCATCCATGGGCATCTCATACTGCCTGTAGGCTTCCTTGCCCTCTATCTGTCTTTTCAACCTCATGGATTCTCCTTTCTCATCATTTCAACTTTTTCTGGCCTCTTGTGGCTCATGACCTATTTGTGGTTCAGGTCCAATTGTTCAATCCCTGCTTGATTCTTTCTTCATTTCTCAGTTCAAATCCCCCAGAGTGAGCATCTCATGGTTTAGCAGGCCATGTTTGCCGAGGGGTTGGCTTGGGGCCTGGCTGCTGGCTGAATCAGGGCTCCTTTGGTCTAGTCAGCTGGGGCCGCAAATACCTAGTATAAGATATGGTTGCATGTTCAATGACCCTCTTAGCTGGTTTCCCCCATGAGCAGTTAAGGACTGCTCCATGGATGTTATTTTTACAGCACTTTAGATGTGCCATTGTTGCCCTGGTGGAGTTCCCAAAAAACCTTCAGGCCCAGAGATGGAGAATAGACAGTTGGAAATCTACCAAAGCTCTCTGAGTTGGTTAAGGTCCAAGGGATGTGGAAGAGGAAACGACATCACCTGCCGCAGCACTTGGTCAACTGTCAAATAAATGTCAGCTCCGTGAGGGAAGAGGTGTCCTGACTGTTTTCTTCCCAGCACCCAAAACAGTACCTGGCACATAACTCATGCTTAATAAATATTTGTAGGATAAATGAGTGAATGGATGAGTGGTAGAAAGTTCTATGTAAATGAATATAATTATTACTGGAGCAAGAGATTGGGGATTTATATTTGTTTCTCCTTATGCGAATGAAGAGCTACCATGACAGAGGAGGGTAAAAGGGAGTATTTAGTGGGGACAAGGACCAGCTTGTACCAAAAAATGCCTGGGTGTCAAGGCCAACTCTTTTTGCACTACCGCCATGACTTAAGCAAAGCAGAAGAAACATCTCAGTCCTACATACCCAAGTTGTATTTTAATGGTTTCTTTTCTACTTTTTGTCCTATGTGTTTATTTTAGCTTGATTATAGCTGCATAAAATGATGATACATGGAGGAATGCTATTTTTCTCTTCTTTACAGGTCCCGTATCCCCAAGGACAACCCCAAGCACTACTCTTCCTTAAGCCCTACCCCAACCACATCACAGACTGTAGTAATTAGTGTTGCGAGGGGACAATATTAACCCACCTCCAATGACAGGGTTTGGGAAGCGCTTCCATTTAATCCAGTTTTCTCCCCTGAGAGTGCTCGGCCAATTGGGAAATATGCACAGAAGCCACATATGGACCAAAGTAGTGATCTTCCCAGTGGTGGCACCAAATCAGGGAATGCAACGTGGATATGAGGCTGAAACAAACTTCCCAGTGGTTGCCTCTAGATCTAGACCTGATCTGCCCCACAGAACAGAAACGTCTCCATTCAGGCTCAGAGAGGACAGGGGTCTGCCTCACCCCAAGTCAGGCTCATAGAACCCAAGAGACGCCACACCTGCAAGTGAGCTTGTACACACAGCCCATCCCAACAGTGATACAAAGCCAGGTGGAGCTAGACTCTGGTCCTCTCACCAGTCAGAGAAATTACTCCTCCTCTCTCCAGCAGAAGGAGCCATTGAGGGGTAAGTCAATGGCAATTTCAAGCCAATACTTAAGAGAGTAAAAGTTCCTATTTTTCAGAGTGACAGGAACTCAGGGAGAAGGACAAAATGGTGCCTTCCCTACCACATCTGTGAGAAAAGAGCTAGTCTGAAAACACTTCCCCTTTAATTCTCAGTGACTGGACAGGAGCAAGTGTGCCATCGGCTATGCTGAGGGGCTTGCTCTGCAAAAGAGTCAGTTTCAATGCCTCCTTCCTCCTGTCCCACAGTTGTAAATGCACTTCGGTCTGCACAGAAACCACGTACTCTTCAATAGCCAGGGCTCTGCCTTCTGTTTGTTCATCTCTCACGCTAAGACTGCTAGTAACAGTGAGGGCTCAGCCAAAGGAGTTTAGGAATGTCATGTCAGAGGCTCTAATACATCAAAGAGAAAAGTGTTTCTTTGGAAATGTTTCTTCCTAACCAAAATAAGATAAGAAAATAGTAATTTTGCTTTTGCTTCAAGGCCTACTTTGAGGGCAAGAGAATGGAATGTGGCCAGTTTACTTTTTATGGTACTGACCTCTAGTGGTCAGCGATGAAAACTACTCTATAGAGAATGGGTTTTCTGGGATTTTCTCAAAGCCCAGCGTCCGCTAGAAGAAACTTTACAGATCGTCTTTCTCTGCCCACTTCATGTTACAGGAGAGGAAACAGAGATCCACAAAAGGTGAGGAACTTGTCAGTGGTCGCTAAGATGGGACCAGAGCCAAGATCTTCTGTCTTTATTTGGTTCATCCCCTCCCATTGTCTAGTAACACATTTAAAAGCTACTTTTCCATCTGTGCCACAAGTGATAAACAATTAGAGAAAAAAATGACATTTGAGTTTCAGATAAGCTCTCTGTGATTTTCTGCAAGGCCTGATAGGATAAGTGTGGATAGACGTTTCAGCCGCGACAGGATGGTAAACAGTGGGGTGAGGATTTTCTCCTAATCGTCTCTGGATCTCTAGTGCTTTGCGCCCTACCTGCAACATGGACAGTACTAAAGAAATGTCAGAGGGATGAATAGGTTGATGGATACGTACGTTTTAATTTGAAGTTAGACATCAACTAAAACCAAAAACTACTTGCCTCGTTATCCAATTGGCAATGGCACATCTAAGATTGGAAGCCAGCAATTCAGTCCTACGCTAAATGCTACAGCTCCTAAGGAACCCCCACACTTGCCCTAGGCACCCCCTCCTACTAGCGAGCACCTTCCTAAATTTAACAGATACAGCAATTCTGGCTCTGAATTAACAGCTGATTCAAGAGTAGGTTGTGCTTTTCAGACTCTCACTTATACATTGTTGACCTCAAATAAGAACCCAGTGAAGGCTTTGCTTCATGTGTTGGTTTGTTCCTTCAATCATTCAACATATTTGTTGAATGTCTACTACATGTGAGGAACTTCCCTGAGTAATGAGAACACAGTGGAAAAGAAAATGACCTGTCAACACTGTGCTAGTGGTAAGCACTGGAAGAATAAAGAAAGAAGGAAACCTTGGTAATGATGACGGATCCTTCTCCAGTGTCAGTGGAGACTTGAACGGGGGGAGAGCCGTGAAGGTCTCAAGCATATGTCAGTATCGTGGAGAAAGTACGAGTGAACCTCAGGATGCCTTGGTAAAAATAGACCAGATTAGCAGTAAAGAGGGACAATCTCCATATGGTAAGGGCAACCCATACCCAACACTAACCCCCAACAATTGTTCCTAGAATTCATTTGCCTTTTGAGGAATTTAGCAATATCCACTGATGCCATCATTCTGGACCCTAAAATGATTGTTCTTTTCTTTACCTTTCCATCTGAAGTATGGATATAAATTCTTTATGTAATTCTCCCACAGCACAGATGAGATGATATTGGAACAATTATGAGATTTTACTGAAGTCTCAGAGATAAGAGAGAATTATAACAGAGTTATTAAAAGCTGACAACTAGACTGTGATTGCAGCACATTGGAAGGCTGAGGAGGGAAAATTGCTTGAGCCCAGGAGTGTGAGACCAGCTTGGGAAACATAGTGAGATCCCATCTCTACAAAAATGTATTTTAAAAAAATTAGCTAGGCACAGTGGTGCACACCTATAGTCCCAGCTACTGGGGAGGCTGAGTTGGGAGTATTGCTTAAGCCTAGGTGCTCAAACTGCAGTGAGCTATGATGCCGTCACTGTCACTGCACACCAGCCTGAGCAAGACCCTATCTCTAAGAGAAAAAAAGCTGGCAACTATTAATAGATATGATGGCACTTGGAATCCACAAGATCTGATCCACTTCGTGAGGCTGGTGGGATCCCTGCAGCCCTGCTTCGCTGTGTAGCCCTGGTTGGACAGCATATGGCAGTGTCCGTCTCTCCCTACTACCCCAGAAAACGCCTCCAGGATGGCAAAGCCCCCTTAGATTCCAAGTCCAAGAGAGCAGAATGGTCCACAGTAGCAGGCAACCCTGTACCCTCTGCTCCAAACTCCATCTCTCAAATAGTGAGAACACAGGCATCTACCAATTTACAGATGCCTTTTGCCCCAGAAATCTGTTTGCTAGCCAGTTCTTTGCAATCTGTCATGCATTTCCAAAAACATCCACAGTGATTGAGAACAGAAGCAAGTCCATGAAAGTTCCATTTATACCATAATCCGTCTAAGGACATTAGAAACATAGCTTCCCAATTTAACAAAAATCAAGAAGTGAGTATAGACGCTCCTAGGCACTCTGTGATGATATATCCTCCATACCCAATTAAGGACCCAAATCCTTAAATGTCCTGGAGCACTCTGTATCGGGGACAAAGCAAAGTTGCCTCCACAGGGATCTGTGACTACGAACAGTAAAGACATGAAAATCCTTGACCTGGAATCAGTAGAGAGGTCATTCCTAAACCGAATCTAGCAAACTGCCTGTTTCCCAAGTATCTTTAG
>RJWJ010017322.1:0-33192 GCA_004363605.1 Indri indri
TGGTCGTGGCCACAGTTGGCTGTTCTGCTCTATTACAGAAGGTAACCTCCTTGTTTTCTTTCTTTTTCTTTCCTGTATAAGAAGGAAAGAGTGCAAACATTCACTCTCACCCACTTGGAGGTCTGTCCTAAAGGAATAAAATCTAGTCTTTTGGTTGTTAATGATTCAGGCCGTGGATCTAATGGACATCAGCATCTGTTGTGGGTGACCAAGAGGAGGAACAGAGTTGGAGGAGGATTTGAGACTTTGAAAAGCCAAGGGCAATGGTAACTCTAGTGAATAATAATCTGTTGTATATTTCAAAATTGCTAAAAGAGTAGATTTCAAATGTTGTCACCACAAAAAATAATAAATATTTGAGATGATGGATATGTTCATTAGCTTGATTTAATCATTCCACAGTGTATATACATAACATAATATCACTTTGTATCCCATAAATATATATAATTATAATTTGTCAACTTAGAATAAAATTTTAAAAAGAAAAGAAAGGCCAAGGGCAGAAAGGAGTTACTCCAGGTTAGGGGCAGGGGTGGGCTGCAGAGAAGAAAGAGGGCTGTGAGATCCGGAGTAGCAAGGCTGCCGGGGATATGGCCCCCTCATAAGCCTGTGCTTTACCTGGTGCATCTCAGCTCCAAACCACCCTTCTTTACTCTGCCTGTGATGCTGGCACTGAGACTCTGCAAATTTCAGTTCCCACTTCCTTTGCCATCTGACATCTTGTTATGTTCTGCCTACAGGAGGCTTGATGTGAACTGAGTGTATGTGTCCCCCCAACAGTCATATGTCAAAGTCTTAATTCCAATGTAACGGTAGGAGAAGGTGGAGCCTTTGGGAGATAATTTAGGTCATAAGGGTAGAGCCCTCAGACACGGCATCAGTGGCCATATGTAAGAGACCCTAGAGAGCTCTCTAGCACTCTCATCCCCATGTGAGGACGCAACAGGAAGATGGCAGTGTGCAACCCAGAGGAGGGCTACTGTGGTCTGAATGTTTGGGTCCCTCCCCAACATTCATGTGTTGAAACCTAATCCTGAATGTGGTAACATTAAAAGATTGGGCCTTTTGGGTGGTGACTAAGTAATGAGGGTGGAGCTTTCATGAATGGGATTAGCGCCCTTATAAAAGAGGCTTGAGGGAGCTCGTTTGCTCTTTCCAGTACTCGAGGATGGACGGACGCAGCTAGAAGGTGCCATCTGTGAACCAGAAAAGCAAGCCCTTGCCAGATACCAAGTCTGCTGTTTCCTTGGTCTCTTGATGTTGGCCTTCTCACCCTCTAGAATTGCAAGAAATAAATTTCTGTTGTTTATAAGCCACCTAGTTTATGGTCATTTGTTACAGCTGCCCAAACTGCCTAAGATAAGGCTTTACATGTGGATTGAAAGATTAAAGGAGAATTTCCTTTTATGCAATCAGAACCAGCCTCGTCACGCTAGAGGTACCAGAAGCAATCAACTAGCAGCACCTACTCAGGTCTGAGAACCAACTCTGCTGGACGCCCCTGGCACCTAGATTCTGGTAAAACCCATTCTCCCTTTCATTTTTCTAGTATTAGGGGTAGTAGTGGCCTCCTGCAGTTAGTATCTCTGGTTGCCTAGTCATCCCTGCTTGCTCTTTCAGTCCGTCACCACCTGGGTGACAAATTCTATATCAAGTCCCTTCTATTCGAAAAACCCAGTGCGGTTTCTGTTTTCCTGGTGAAACCGAACTGATCTTCAGGTTCTGCATATCAGGCAGATTCCTGAGTCCTAAACACAGCATAGAAGCCACAGAGGGCCCTTGGATTTGAAGGGCCGAATGGTATTACGTAAAATCCAGGAAATTTAAAAACACCTCCCAGAACAACTGATGTTAAATGTTCCACCAACCTGGCTGGCCTCAAAACCTAGATGAAGTTCATTCATAGAAAATGAGAAACAATATTTCTTTCATACCTGAGAGTGCAAATGGAGATTAAAACCAGCTATACTACTATTAAAAATTATCTCTGCAGAGAAAAACATTTCCTTGCTTCTCAGTTCTTGGGGTAATCAGAAATACGCCTAAATTTCCTAAATTTGTTATCTTTTCACAAAAGAATAGGAATTTAGGGCTTTCATTTCAAGAACTAGTTTTACTCCTCCGTGGCTGCTTTTGTTTTATTCTTATTTTCCCTTGTCCTCATTTTAGAAAGCATCTATATATTTTTTGTCCAGCAAAAAATAAATAAGCACCTTTATATGTTGTACTGAATCATTTTAGGCACAGGGTATATTTTTAATTAGCTAGCTATTTAATTAGCTTCCCCTATCCTATCCATTAGCAAATATTTTCCACTTAATTTTCTATAAATCTTTCAAGCATCTACTTTATACCATCTTCACACACACCCTGAGGCAGACCTTTTGGATACTCCAGAGACCTCCAACTCCTCCCTCTCCTCCCCAGCTAGTCATCTTGGTAGAGACGTAGCTGATGAAGCTTAGATAACCTGCTCTCATCCTCAGGTGAAGTACCAGCCTCTCTAGTGGCTGACACAAAGCTCTCTGTGATCTCTCTTCTCCACTTCCAACCCCATTTCTACCCATTTTCTGTCTTGACTTCTGGCCATACTGGACTTGTATGAATTTCTCAAACCCCTTAGACTATCTTTTGTCTCTGGAGCTTTTAACATGTTTTTACCACTTTCTAGAACTTTCTTTCCACACCATCCCCTATTCAACTCTCCTTCCAGTTAACCTTTACTTATCCTTCAGGTTTCAGCATTGCTATGGTTTGAATGTATGTGTCCTTCCAAAATCCATAGGTTGGAACTTAACCCCCAAGGTGATGGTATTTAGAGGTGAGGCCAATGGGAGGTGATTAGGCAATGAGGGTCCCACCATCAAGAGTAGGACCCTTATAAAAGGGTGTGGGGGAGTGAGTTCATCCTTTGCCCTTCTGCCCGTTCTGTCATGTGAGGACACAGCAGTCCTCCACTCTGGAGGACACAGCAACAAGGTGCCATCTTGGAAGCAGAGAATGAGCCCTTACCAGACACCAGATCTGCTGACACCTTGATCTTAGTCTTCCCAGACTCCAGAACTATGAGAAATAAGTTTCTATTAGCTATAAGTTCTCCAGTCTGTATTATTTTGTTATAGCATCAGGAATGGATTCAGACAAGCATCAACTTCACTTCCTCAGAGAAACCTTCCCTGAGACACCCTTCAGCCCACAAGGGTGGGTTAGAAACTCCTGACTTACACCCCACAGCACACTATGCTTCCCTTTCATGAAAGCCATCAGGTTTTTTATTATTTATTTAAATGTCTGTTACTTTCATGAAGGCAGGAGTTATGTCTAAGATATACACTATCCCTAACAGAGCACATCACCCCTAGAAATATTTGTTGAATTAATGAAGCAATAATTACTTCAACTATGCCGCTTAGAATAGCAGGATGTTAGAGCTAGAAAAGTTATCCTTAGAGTTCCAGTCCTTTTATTTTATGAATAAAAAAGTTAAATAGTTTATCCAGAAAAAGTTATACAAGTTCCTACCAGTTACAATGTGTAATAAAGATAATGCATAAATAAGCGGGTTAAGGAATGATAGCAGAGGTAGATCTAAAATCTAGCTCTAATTTTGAAATATTATCTGTGAGGATTCCATATAATTCCACGGACATTGATAAATCATACCAGCTCCAAGAAAATAATTGCATCAACTAATAATTTGGGTTCTTGTAGCGTTTATAAATTATATGTCAACTTTTCACAGACAAATATTCCTTCTTAAGTTAATTCTTAATGCATTCAATCATATTATTTTTAATCTTTAAGCAGAATTTTTTTTCTCATATAAGGTCTGTAGTTCCTCTCTACACATTTATGTGCAATGGGAATTGTTCTCTCTTTTATTTATTATTTATCTAACCTCCCTCTCCATTAATAGAAAATATCTGAGTAATTTACTCAGCAGTGGTAGTAAATTTACACATATTCACTACCGTCTCTTAGCCCCATCCCAATGGCACGCAACCTCAAAATGAATAACAAGCTGAATAACATCTGCAACCACTGACTATTACTTAGAGAGATCAAGCCCAGGGCCTTGGTTTTATTTGCACTGGATTTGGATCAATCGAACTAACAAGATCACCCTGGAAAGGCAGCATGAGGAACTCCCCAGACCCTCTTCCCGGTGAAACAACCATAACTAGTGAAAATTATAAAAAACCAAAATGATAATTTAAAGTCTCCAGAAATTATCTTAAGGGCATGCAGCAAATTAAAAAAAATTTATTCACTAAAATCCACTAACTCTTGGTAAGAACAGTAAGAGTTGGTGGCCCTTGAGCCGCAACCTGCTCACTCTCTCCCCTCTACCAGCACAGTTTGACACAAGCTCCATTCCACGTGATATGGCCAAGATGACAGGATTCTCTCCATCCTAGCTCCAAGGTAAGGGTTACAGTGTCTCCCCAGAAGGGGCAGGGCATGAGGACTTCTCATCTCCTCCTACTACAGCTCCATGTTGCAGGAGCTAAGTTCTAAGTGAATGCAGCAAAGAGACTGGGGGCTCTCTTGGCCCACTGCTCATGGGTTGGGGGCTCTACCCTGAGTCCAGCAGGCTAAGAATGCTGGGGCATGATTATCCTTGCCCCAGCTGCAGGTTCCACACTGAGAGACACAAGATGATAACACCTGAGGCTACCACTGCCACTCAGTGCCCTGATCGTAAGGCAGGGGGTCACTCTGAGAGAAGTAGGCCAGGATCCCCACCTGCGGCTCCCGAGCAGTGGCAAAGAAATTTTGTCCAAGGTAGAGGCAAGCCAAAACAACAGAGATCTCCAAATCTTTCCCCAGTGCAAATGACTTTATTTGGAACAGAGTGTGAGAAAGTTCAAACCTGAGGGTGTCTCGAATAATGGAGATTTTGGTGGTAAGCAATTGAGAGTAAGAAGGTAGCTCCATGAAAGCAAAAATCTGGACTGGAGAACAGTCAAAAGTGTATAGAGATAACCAGAGAAATAGACAGCTAAAAAGAGCCCTGATGAAACAATCTTCAGAAACTTCAAAGACTATCTCTGCAAAAATTCCCAAATTTATTTGGATCATATTGTGGAGTAATTTATAACCCAGGGCATTGACAAAAACAATTGAGCTATCAGCCAGCAAATAGTTGAGCCTAACTTCTGAGTGTGACACAAACAGAGACAGAAAGTGTAACAGATAAATCAGGGAAAGAGACAGTCAGAGGGCTCTGCTAAAACCAGGGTGACTCTGCGCATGCCCAAGGTTGTGCCCTCGGAAGAATAATGTCAGAGACTTCACACTGCAAGGAAAATAAACTTCACTGACATAGACCTGCCAAGTCACTAAACAAATAAACAAGCAAGCAACAACCAGAGAGGGGTTGAAGAATCAGTATCCAAAGTTGCTGCAGTATATTATCTAAAACATTGAAAGAAGCAGGAAATTACAGCCCATACATGGGAGCAGCAGGGATGGGGGGATGCGGTCAATAGAAACTGCCTGTGAGAGGGCCCAGATTCAGATTTAGCAAAGACTTGAAAGCAGCTATTATAAATATGATCAAAAAATATGCTGAAAGAAGTATAATAAAACAGGATATGATGACAATTATGCATCAATGAGAAAAATCAATAAATAAATAGAAATTATTTTAAGAACTAAAAATTCTGACATTCAAAAGTACAATAACAAAGAAAAATTCACTAGAGGGTCTCAACAATAGATTTGAACTGGCAAAAGAATTAGAGAAATTTAACATAGATTTATAGAGATTATGCAATCTGAAGAACAGGGGAAAGCAAATTAGAAAATTAGCAGAACTTTTTAGAGAAATATGGGACATTATTAAGCTTACCAATATACGAATAATGGAGGTACCAGAAGGAGAAGAGGGAGTAAAAGGAGCAAAAAAAGAAATAATTGCTAAAAACATCTAAATTTGATTAAAAACACCTGTTTACACACATAAGTTCGATAAAGTCCAAGTAAATTAAAAACAAAAAGATACACACCTTCACATATCACAGTAAAAATGTTGAAAGACAAAATCTCAAAAGCACAAGAGAAAAATGACTCCTCGTGTACAAGAAAAGTCAATAATATCAATATTCAACTTCTCATTAGAAACACTGGGGCCGGTGGCAATATAGCTGGGATGACGTATTGAAAGTACTGAAAGAAAAAAATATATCAACCAAGAATCTTATATCCAGCAAAACTGTCTTTCAAACGTGAAGATGAAATAAGCCATTTCGAGGTAAATAAAAATTGAGGGAATTTGTTGGCAGCAGAGTGACCTTATAAGAACTGCTAAAGGAAGTTCTTTGGGCTGAGAGCAAGAGACCCCAGACAGTAGTTCAAATCCACATGGAGAAACGAAGAGCACCAGTAAAGGTATGAATGCAATTGTAGAGATAGTGTAAATGTGTATTTCTTTTCCTTTCTCCTCTTAGCTGATTTTAAAGGTTAGTGTATAAAATAATATGTACATAATTTTGTTTTTAGACCTGTGACATACAGAAATGTAATGTATTTGGCAATAAAAGAACAAAGGAAGCAAGTGGAGCAAAGCCATATCACACTAAGACAATTACATCAGAAGGTAACGCAAATCCACAGGAACAAAGGAACCAGAAATGGTATATGAGAAGGTTAATATAATATACTCTAAAAATATACACTTGTTCCATTTTCTTCTCTCAGCTGCTTTACAATACATAATATTATATAAATGCAACAATAAATTGTTATAATAATTACGATACATTGGTATAATTATAACAATATTATATTTATTGTTATAAGATATATAATAAATATATAATATATATTTATTATTATAATTATAACAATGTATTCTTTGGCTTATCACGTATATAGATATAATACATACAACAACAATAGCATAACAAAGGGGGGAGAAAGTAGAGTTATATAGGAGTCATAATGTTTTTATATCTCATTGAAGTTCAATTAGTATAATCTGAAGTAGATTGTGATAAATTAAGATGTATACAGTGAGCTCTAGAGCAGCCACTAAGAAAATACATTTTAAAACATAGTGAAAAATTTGTTAAGGAATTAAAATGCTACACTAGAAAATATTTACTTAATGCAAAATAAAGTAGTTAAGGAGGGATAGAGGAACAAGAAAGACCTGAGACATATAGAAAATAAAAAGTAACAAAGGCCAGGTGTGGTGGCTCATGCTTGTAATCCTAGCGCTCTGGGAGGCCTAGGCAGGAGGATCGCTTGAGGTCAGGAGTTTGAGACCAGCCTGAGCAAGAGCAAGACCCTGTCTCTACAAAAAGTAGAAAAATTAGCTGGACATGGTAGTGCACACCTGTAGTCCCAGCTATTTGGGAGGCTGAGGCAGAAGCATTGCTTCAGCCCAGGAGTTTGAGGTTGCTGTGAGCTATGATGAGATCACTGCACTCTAGCTGGGGTAACAGAGCAAGACCCTGTCTCAAAAAAAAAAAAAAAAAAAAACTTTATGGATACCATAAATCCAAGTATATCAATATTATTATTAATGTGAATGGGTTGAATGATTCAATCAAAATGCAGAGATTATCAGGCTGAATTTTTTTAAAAATCCAACTATATGTTGTATATAGAAGACACACTTTAGATCCAAAGATTCAAATAGGTAGAAATGAAAAGAATAAAAAAAGATAAATTACGCAAACAGCAATAACAACAAAGCTGAAATGGCTATATCAATATCAGACAAAACAGACTTCAAGCAAAAAATTACACTAAACATGAAGATGGACATTTTGTAATGGCAAAAAGTTCAATCCATCAGGAATATACACCATGCATGTACCAAATAACAGAGACCAAAATATGAATACATAAGCAAAACCTGGCAGAATTGAAAGATAGACAATTCAACAATAATAGTTGGAGACTTCAATACATCACTTTCAATAATGGGTAAAACAACTAGAACATCAATAAGGAAATAGAAAACACGAACAACACTATAACTAACTAGACTTAACAGACATGAATACAACACTCCACTTATAACAGCAAAATACACATTTACCTCAAGTGTACATGTGACCTTCTCCAGGATAGATCATATGTTAGGTCATAAAACAAGTCACAATAAATTTTTAAAAATTAAAATTACACAAAGTATGTTCTCAGACCACCATGTAATAAAATTAGAAATCATAACTGAAGGAAACTTGGAAAATTCACAAATATGTGGAAGTTAAACAACACACCCCTAAATAAAAACTTGCAAAGGAAATTAGAATATACTCTATGATGCATAAAAATGAAAGCAAAACATACCAAAATATGGCTTGTAGCTAAAGCAGTGCCAATATTACACTGATACTAAAACCAGACAAAGATATCATGAGAAAATTATAGACCAACTCCTCATATGACTATCAACAAAAAAGTTCTAAAAAAAAAAAAAAACCACTGGAAAATTGAATCCAGCAATATATAAAAAGGATTAAACATCATAACCAATTGGGATTTATCCTAGGAATGCAAGGTTGGTTCTCTAATCAATACAACATATCATGCCAATAGAATAAAAGACAAAACCCACATGATTATTTAATAGATGCAGAAAAAACATTTGACAAAATTCAACACCCTATCATGATCTAAAACACATGCATGCATGCGTGCATGTGCGCGCGCACACACACACACACACACACACACATAAACTAGAATTACAAAGTAACTTCCATAACCTTACAAAGGGCATCTATAAAAAAACTCAGAAGTAACATAACACTTAATGGTGAAAGACTGAAAACTTACCACTTCTGTTCAACATTATACTGAAGGTTCTAGCCAGGGCAATTAATCCAGAAAAAGGAATAAAGACATTAATATTAGAAAAGAAGTAAAATTTCTCTATTTAAGGATAACATGACTTCTTATATAGAAAATCCTAAGGAATCCACTAAAAACTATCAGAATTAAAAAATGAGTTCAGCAAGTTTGCAGAATAAAAGATCAATATACAATCACCAATCATATTTCTATACACTAGCAACATACAATCTGAAAATGAAGTTAATAAAACAATTCCATTTACAACAATATTAAAAAGAACAAGATACTTAGGAATAAACTTAACAAAAGAAGTATAAAACTTGTGCACTGAAAACTATAAAACATTATTGAAAGAAATGAAAGAAGACTTAAATAAATGAAAAAACATTCTGTGTTCATGTTTCAAAAGGCATAATATTATTAAGATGGCAATATTTTTTGAATCAATCTACAGATTTAACATATTACATATCAAAATCCCAGCTGGCTTTTTTATAGATATTGACAAGCTTCTCCTAAAGTTAATAAGGAAATGCAAGTGATCCCAAATAGCCAGACAATCTTGAAAAAGAACAAAGCTGGAGGATTAACACTTAGCTTTTTCAAAAAGAACTCTTACAACTCAATAACAATAAGACAAATAACCCGATTAAAACCGAACAAAGAATCTGAATAGGTATTTCTCCAATGAAGGTATACAAATGATCGATAAGCATACAAAATAAAGCTCGACATCATTAGCTATCACGTAAATACAAATCAAAACCAAAAGTAGGATGGTTCTAATAAAAAAAGTTACACAATAGCAAGTATTTAATATTAGTGAGTGTGCTGGTTAAATTTATGTATCAACTTGACTGGGCTAAGGGATGGCTAGATAGCTGGTAAAACATTATTTCTGGGTGTGTCTCTGAGGGTGTTTCCGGAAGAGATTAGCATTTGAATCAGTAGACCGAATAAAGACCTGCCCTCACCAATGGGGCAGGCATCGACCAATCTGTTCAGGGTCCAAACAGAACATAAGGGCAGTGAAGGAAGAGTGAATTCAGTTACCGTCTGAACATGGATATTCGTCTTCTCCTGCTTTAGAACATAGGCACTCCTAGTTCTCAGGCCTTGAGACTCAGACTGAATTACGCCACCAGCTTTCCTGGTTCCCCAACTCGCGGATGACAGAGGTTGTGGAGCTTCCCAGCCTCCATAATTGTGTAAACCAATTCCCGTAATGAATAAATATATATGTATATTTAAATATGTGCATGCGTCATATTTCTGTTTCTCTCAAGAACTCTAATACAATGAGGATGAGGAAGAATCGGAGCCTTCATACACTGCTGGTAGGAATTTACAATGACGTGGACACTTTGGAAAACAACTAAACAGTTAGCTAAGATGGGCATTGTTATCCTTTTATAAACAAGAAGTTCATCAAAAGATTAAACAAAGACTTACCATGTGATGCACAATTTTATGGCTAGGCACATACATAGACAACTAAGTTCTGGAACAAATAAAAGAGAAGGGTGTTGAGAATCAAAGTGAGTGTGGAGGAGACAGTGTAAACAAGCCTTATAACGTGGCTTAAAATAAAATGTCCTATAGGGGAAAAGAAATAGCATTAACAATTATAGACAACTCAATTGAAAGAGGTTTCTCCTTCCTAGCCCTAATATCCAGCCATCTTTACCCTACTGCCCCAGGTGAACTGGAAACACCTCTGTCTCTAGTCTTGGTTTGGCCAGTTAACAAATATTTTATCTGAAAAATAACATTTTTTTAATTTCAAAAAATTTAGGGAGTACAGTGTTTTTTGCTACATGGATGAATTGTATCATGCTGAAGTCAGAGCTTTCAGTGTACCCATCACCAAAATAGTGCACATTGTACCCAACAGGTAGATTTTTATCCCTCACCCCTGAAAAATAACATTTGACCATTTACTTGCATTTCTTCATTTTATTTTAATCTTCACAACTTTATGCATTAGCTAAGAGAGGGGGTATTATTACCATTTTACATGAGGGGACTAAGGCTCGCAAGTGAAGCTGGTAGCTAGTATAAAGACCAGTGTCTGAGTCCCCGTTTAGTGTTCCTTATATTGCGCTGTTCCACATATTGTACCTGCCTTTTTAATGCATATGGCTCATTCTCTATGATAGTGTTTCATTCAGAGTGTTTATAATTAAAAACATTAATTGCAGTATGTATTTTAATTGATGGGCTCTGCTGATTTCAGAAACCACAAAACACTGATTCATCAGATTGAGTAGGAGGCCAGTCAGCGATGGAATTTATTAATCCATCTCTGCAGACATTACTAATATTTTCCTTAAGCAACATACTCTCAAAAAGAGATGAAAGCAAAAAGCCCATGGCTAAAGCAAAGAGGATGGAACCCCACCAAATAAATGTCATCAAATTGTATTGTTATATGTTAATTTTTCAGTAACGCTTTGTGTTCTCTAGTGACGTCTTCAGTTTCTACTCACTTTTTTTAACACTATCATTATTAGATGTGTAATTGGCCCTCATGTAAACAACATGTTATTTTCTTAGTCCAATGATGAGAATTTATCTGTACATATTTAAAAATTTTTTAAATTAAAAATTGAGTTTAAAAAAAAGCAGTGCAATTCTGAACATAACCTCCAAAACTAGGACTATGTTGAGTGACTCCAGAATCTTCCCAAAAATAGGCAAATATTACCAAGGAATATAAACTATTAGATTTCTGTGTGTTTGTCTCTTTAATTGAATATTCTAATACTTTAGATTTAGACCATTTAGTTTTTTAAGACTTGCCTTTAAGCTATAATCACGTAGTTGAAAAACGATATATGTGATCACAGAAAGTTCATTTCTCTCCCTGTGGAAAGTAAGAGTTTGTGTCTGGCTACTCCCAGAAAATCTGAATGACAGCATGTTCCTATCTAGGCAATGACTGAAAAAAGGGCTAATTTTTTTCAGGATTGAAAATTATGAGCCCTTATTGGGAAATAGAAGTGATTACAACAGAGCAGTCCCAGCCATGTGGAGATGCTCCTGGCTAACTTCTCCCTTCTCCCCACCCTAAACTGTCTGTAACTCTGTAAGGTAGAGGGCTGTCAACTATAGAATTTCTCCAGCTGTTGAGCCATTTTTTTTTTTTTTGAACCAAGAGAAAGTCTCCTCCTGAAGACTTTACAACCTGTGTAAAGTTTCCTCCTTTAATTGATGTATTAAATCTTGCTCCTCAGCATTAAAAGGAACTAAGGAGTCTTAAACAGAATCAACACGTAAATTAGTAGATTGATTTGTTCAGTTAATTGTTATAAATATGGACTTAGATATCCCAATGAAGGCTGTTCTAGTCATCTACTGTCACACAACAAACTATCCCAAAACTCAGTGGCTTAATACAAGCATTTTATTATATCTCATGACTTTGTATATCAGGTATCTGGGCAGGGTTCAGCAGGGCAATTCTTCTGTCCCACATGGCATGACAAAGGTCATTTGGCGGTATTCTGCTGATGGATGAGCTGTTTGGAGAATCCAGGACAGCATGGCCTTTCCTCTGAGCAGGCACACACACACACACAGCAGAGGGAAAGAGACAGAGAGCACACACATACTCAAGCTCTCTGGTGGTGACTCTTCTTATAAGGACACTAATCTTATTGGATGGGGTCTCATTGTTATGAGTCTATTTAACCTTAATTACTTCCTTAGAGGCCCCATCTCCAAAGACAGCTACACTGGGGGGTAGGGTTTCAGCATATGCATTTGTAGGGGGACACAATTCAGTTAATAACAGAAGTTCAACACAAAATCTTTAAGACTCCCTTTGCCTGTCCTCTTCCCCTGTTTTGTGAATCAAATGGAGTTTTGTGGAAAGGGGTTAACTTGGCACACCTGAGACATCCCTGAGAGTTCACGGCCCCCGATTTAAAGAATTCTCAGGGTAGAAGTTGTATTATTCACAGTAAAAGCATGGAAAGAAAAAAAAATGTGATTTTTAAAACAAATCCAGTGAAAATATATAATCACCAGTCAGTTTAGTATTCCATTCATTTTATAAAAATTTAAAAGCATATCTTCATTTAAATTATAAATTTTAATTGTATGGTCATGGAACTCTTAAAAACAGAGGTTAAACAACTTCTACAGTGGAAACTTAAAAGCTGTTGTCTTTGTTACAGACCCGTCCTCAATAGCAACTTAAAATTAAATAATGACTACACTGTTTAGGGAAAGAGGGGGTGTGGGTAGATTATACTTGAACTATCCTGATGATAGAAGGTATGAATGTGAGAGTTTTACTTGTGGTACCAGAAACATTATCTAAGTCATTTCATTTCCAGTACTACTCTGGATTTCATTAAGATCAATCAATTAATGAAGATTAGCTTAATAATCCTGTATCTGAATCATGGGGGTAAATTCTTACCCTCTCCTTTCTCTTTGGCTGTGCACACAAAGATACAGAGCATGTTGGTGATTCATTCATTCATCAACAATTTACTGAGTGTCCACTCCATGCCAGGAGCCTTGCTAAGTTCTGAGGTATAAAGATCAATAAGACATGATCCCTGCCCTTGGGGTGTTTAAAGTTAAGTAAGAAAACACATATGGGTTAATAGTTGTAACTGAGAGGTACTGGCACTCGAATAATATTAATAGTTGATCCAGGGTTTGGAGAAGCATAAAGCAGGGAGTAGCCAATTCAGCCTCTTGGAGTTTTGTGAGAAAAGGAAAGAAACTCCAAATTAATATTAACAAATCCATCAGATAGTATTTTCTTGTCAGGTTGTTACCAGCCTCTTAACCCACTCCCACATGTCCTACTAGTAAAGGTAGAATTTTATTAAAAAGCAAGCCCTGTGACATAATGAAAGCCCCCTTTCACCTCGAGTATTATAAACAAAGACAAATGTTATCGAGCACGGGGCTTTGTTTGACAGCAACAGATGTACTTGCCAGCAGACAATGCACATGCATGAACGTCAAACACTGTTTTAACAGTGCATTGAAAGCAGCACTGCAGGCATGCCTACAGTCTAGAGTCTGGCCACTTTCTACAACTGACTGGAATGTGAAATTGGAGGCCGATAATGAACAAAAGGACACGTCAACTAGGAAGTTAGTGTATAAAAACACTTTAGTGCACAAACAAAGCACTAAAATACAATGTGGCTCTACAAATACCAGGGGGTGATAAGTCTGCTGAGGTCATGAGTCAACTTTTCAGGCAGCTGGAATGATAGGTGCAGATTGCTGTCAGACTAATCGCCATTCTTTAATACTTCAGGAGTCCTGCTTTGTGTCCTCTTATTACATTCAAGTAACAAAAATCAGAAGGAATTATAGCATTTGCTTGCTCATGGGTTATTTTACCCTGCCTCTAGAGAAAGGAAACACTATGCTGTTGGGTAAAACAAATGTCCTCATTTAGGACGTTTGGACCATGTGGAATGATTGGGAGCCTTGGCCTGTTTTCAACACACCAGGCATTGAGGCTGAACCAAGCCTCTCCAGAGGTGGTGCAAGAAACTAAGGAGAACTGGCACTAGCTACACAGGCCCTGGAGTTTGTGCCTAATAATGCAGGCACAGAGGCTATAGTTCCTAATGCAAGATGCAAATAGCACAGTGACATACAAACGAGCCAAGGCAAACAGCCTAACACCATAACTGGGCACAGGGTGAGCAACTCTGTGTGGCAAAAACCTACGCTGGGTGGATGGAGAAATGGAGAAGGAGTTACCCCTTTAGTGTTCAGGATTCATGGACCCAACCAGGTGGGATTCCTATTCTAGAGATAAAGACTGCATGACTTGTTTGGTGAACTGTCTAAACTAAGAAAAGCATAACCAAGCAGGATTCCAGGAAGATGTGTAGATGTGTGCGATTGGGTGGCAGCAGGCCCAGGGCTGAACGAGACTCTTAAAAACTTCAAACTTTGAAAAGAATATGGTGACCCCTTCCCCCAGCATGTTGTACATTGATCAGGGAGAAGACGAGGACACTTACCATCATGAATTCTGTTCAGCAATGAACTGAAGAATCTAGACAGTGTAGTAAGGCAAAAAAAAAACAGAAACAAAAAACAAAATTTAAGAATTGGAAAGGAAGAAAGAAAACGCTCAATATTCATAGATGATGTGATTTTGTATATAGAAAATCCAAAAGAATCTACAAATAAATTATTTGAATTAAAAATGGTTTCACAAGGTAGCCATTTACAAGTTAACAACAACAATTAATTGTATTTCTATATACCAGCAACCAACAGAAAATAACATTCTTAAAAAGATACTGTCTTTTAAAAAAGATGTCATCTTTAAAATATGCTATTTATAATGGTATCAAAAATATTTTTAAAAACCTAGAAATAATAGATGTCTAAGAATTTTACCAGAAAACTATAAGGTATTACTGAGAAAAATTAAAGAACAATTAAAATAATGGAAAGATACCAGGTTCATGGATTAGAAGTGTTAACATTGTAAAGATGTCCATTCTCCCTAAATCAACCTAGAGATTTATAGCAATCTTAGTTTAAAAGCTTTTAAAAAGTACCTGGGTTTTTAAAGACTGTTTGGAACCTGACAATTTGTTCTAAAATTCAAATGGAAATGCAAAGGCCAAGAGTAGCCAAGATACTTTTGAATAAGAAGATGAAAGGACTTGCTCTATCAGAATTAAGATGGTACAATATCGGTCCAAAAAGAGAAAAATTTAAAAACATAAAGCCAAATAGAGAGCTCAGAAACCAACCCACATCAATTTTATTTGGGGTGAAGGTAGCATTTATGAGCAGTATAAAAAGGCAATTTTTTTCAATTAACCGTTCTAAAAAATTGAGTACCCATATGGAAAGAAATCAAACCTCATATTACACACAACACTCAATGTCAGATGAATTCTGGTACTGGAGAAATAACTCCTATAAGACCAACCCTCCCATAGATAATAAAGTTGGGACAAAATATGAAAAATAACTCTCCAAATACATGGAGAAAAAAGCAAACAGAAACACAAGGGGACCCACTTGGAAAAAGGGTATAACATTAGGTGAATTTCCCAGTTTCACTGCTTCTTACCTCTGTGCCTGTCCAACGGCAGACACCAACAAGAATGGCTATAGCAGGTGGTTCACAATGGTTAAAACCTGGAAACAACCCACATGCTTATCAACAAGACAATAAGCAGTAAACTGTGGTATATTTATACAATTGAATATTAGCAGCTAAAATGAATAAACTACAGTAACATGCAGTAATATCAATGAATTCAAACAAAATAATTAAATGATAAAAGTTAGACAAAGATTCTATACAAAAGACTTACTTTAGGAGAACTTTTATAAGTGAAAAACAATTAAAATAAAAGCACACTTTTAAAGTATACATCTAGATGAAAAAACTGTATAAAAAATCAGTGAAATGAAAATGGTTACATAGATAGTGAATAGTTTACTGGTGAAATCATTTAATAAGACATAGGTTCACTGGCAGATGTAGGTCTGGGTGGTGAACGCATAGGTGCTTGTTAAATTACTAAACATAACTAAATAATTAAAACTGGGCTATTGATGGGCAATTGTGAGAGTGTATTATGAATCAGGAACTGGGATTAAACCAATTTTGTGTGCTTGGGGTTCACAAAAGAAAGGCAGACAAGGAGAGAAAGAGGGAGGGAAGGGCTGGACAACCAGGGGTGGGGGGAAACAGAGACCGAGATTAGATAACAGTGCTGTAAGAGTCCTTTTAGCAGCTCTTGGCTATCAGAGCAAGGGTAGAGATCGGGTTTACTCAGGGCAGGCAATTGTTCAGTGTTTGCAGTGGGAGGCCCACACAGTGCGGGATGGTGGATTGCAGCTGAGGCCAAACCCTGTGCTGGCAGCCACGTGAGCAGGGGAGGCCTGGCCCCAGGGCAGCCAAGAGGGGACTTGGAGAGACTGCCTCTTCCAACTGGGGTGCTGCTCTTGTGGCATTGGCCTTAGTGGAGAGATTGCCACTGGGCACTCCCTCACAGAAGGAGTGGGGCTCTGGGTGAGTCACAGAAAGCTCGAGGAAGTAGGTGGAATTGGGAATCTGAGCCAGGAGGGGGCTGAGCCTTCTGCTGGCCTCAAAGTGGTGGTGGTTACAGACACCAGCTTAGTTCAAATCCCGGCTCTCCCAGTTACGGTTGTGTGACTTTGGGCAAGTTACTTACTCATCTGCTCTAAAGGCTCCCTTCCTCAATCTGCAAATTGGAGATGGTAACTCTTACCTCAAAGGGTTTTCCAAAAAGTTAAACAAGATAAATGCATGTGAAAGGTGCGGTATCTTCGGAACTCAATAACTGAGAGCTCTCTCTCTCTCTGTCTCTCTCTTTCTCTATATACACACACACACACACACACACACACACACACACACACACACAAAGCAGAACTGCTCAGCCTATGAGCTCTAAAGCAGACCCCTCCTTAGATAGGAAACTGAATCTGAGTAGGAGGGACACACAGGGCTCAGCAGCCTGGAAGCCACAAGAGAAGACAGTGTGACTTCTGCAAAACCTGAAGCATGGCTTGTCCATGCCTCTGCTGGGATATTTAAGAGAGACCCCTTTCTCAGATCTGTTCTTTCTCAAAATAAAGCAGAGCATGTGGTGGTGATGAAATTTACAATCCCACCCTCCCAGAACCCAGTCTCCTTATTTGAAAGCTATGGAAGGTTGGAAGCATTTTTCATTACACAGGCCAACAACACACTCACTGTCCAACCCTCGTCATTCATTTTTGGTTTTGTTCAAGACTAGTTCCCTCTCACTTAAAAAAGCACTTATCCTAAGTGAATTATGTTTCTTATGGGATTTTTGAGATCTGAAATCGGTACTTTGTGAAGTTGCCTGTCTTGGGTTATTTGTATTGTCTTCTTTCTTAGGTTTTTTTTTTTTTTTCAGACAAGGTGAGAGGCGACCATTTTTTTTTTTTTTTTTTTTTTTTGAGACAGTGTCTTGCTCTGTTGCCCAGGCTAGAGTGCTGTGGTGTCAACCTAGCTCAGAGCAACCTCAAACTCCTGGGCTCAAGCGATCCTTCTGCCTCAGCCTCCTGAGTAGCTGGGACTACAGGCATGTGCCACCCTGCCCGGCTAATTTTCTCCATAAATTTTTAGTTGTCCAGCCAATTTCTTTCTATTTTTAGTGGAGACAGGGTCTCACTCTTGCTCAGGCTGGTCTGGAACTCCTGAGCTCAAACGATCCTCCTGCCTCGCCCTCCCAGAGTGCTAGGATTACAGACATGAGCCACCGCGCCCGGCCTGAGAGGGGACTATTTTTGATATTATTTTTCTTACTCTGTCATCTGGGTAAAGCTTCTCTTGAAAATGCCAGCCTTCTGAGCACTGCTAAGGAGACAGGAGGAAAGGTGTTCTACATAATTGATCTATATATTCCCAATTTCTAAGTACCGCAGGAGTAATGAGAATAAAGGGACAGAAATTTCAAGATCAACATTTAGCAGTGACTGGTGCAGCTGTTGGCTCCTGCCATGACTGTTGAACTCAACAGCTTACCATGTGTCTCAAGCTTTACATGGACTGTGTGTTTGTGATTTTTTTCCCCCTTATGGGGGCTGACAGGAGCAGGACCAGAGAACTGTGACGAAAGGCTAAGGGTTGGCTGCTGACACAGTTTATTCATTTCCTTCTTAGCAGGACAAACAGGCTGTATCACCTTTCTATGCAGATATGAGCTTATGGGTTTTCATTGCACTTGCTTAAGGAACAGAACCCCAACGTTCTCTAACTGTAGTTGCCAGCTCTCAGCTCTTGGTGTTTCGGGGTGATTACTCAGCCTCTGCACTTTGAGGGCATCACCTTCACTGCTCATCACTTCCATCTGGTCACCTCTCTGTACCCCACTGGTTTGCTGTCTTTGCTGTGGTTTATCGCCTCCGTGGTTCTAGAAAAATGCCACAGTGCGCCATCTGGGTAAAAATCCAGTGAGAGAGAGGAGAGTGCAAAGAGGGAGGAAATGATTCAGTTCACTTTTGGGACCCAGGTATTCTCCCCTCTTTTATGGAAAAGAAAGAGAAAGAGAAAGCAAGTCTGATGTTGTCAAGGTATTTTTTTTAATTCTCCAACAACCTCATTGCTGCCTCCTAGTGAAAGTTTTAGAATTGAAAAGATACCATTTACTGGGGAGGATTTAAGGGGGAAAAGAGGAAACTGAATTTACACAGACCCACAAACTTTGTCTGAGAGAGTGTCTCTCAGTTTCTCATTAGGCACATTTGCGATCACAGGTATCACTGTGGCCACGAGGAAAATACAGACCCACACAGATTCTACTGATCAAATTATACTGTTCTCTAGGTGCTTAGAAGCAAGAGTTGACAAGATAAAGCCCATCAAACTTATAATAATTCTCTTTCAACTTATTTTTCCTTCACTATTTACTCACACAGACTATTGTATTTCCTATATCCTGATATTTTTCATCTTTAAGGCAAAACTGCGTGAGAACAAAAATGTAACACTATCAATTCAAACAATTTTCTGATATGAGGAAATTAAAAGTGAATCCACATTTTGGCACACATGAATGAAAATGGCTGGAAAATTTACTTTGTTAAAAGCTCAACCAGATTCAGGCAAGAGGTGTGAAGGCTGGTTAATAATTGTGATGCTATGTTGCCTTCCTTTAATGCATGGCTTAGTGAGGGCTTTCTCCTTAGTTGTGAAGGGTTAGGCCAAGAATATTGATCCCCTAAAAACCAAAATTGAAAACCAAATCTCTTCTGCTTTGAAATATGTGAAATTTTATTTGGTGAATAGACAAGCACACAGTTGCTTACTTTTTATGACACCTTTGTTTTCCACAATTCAACACTCTTGGACTTAAGAACTTTCTAATCTGGCTCATTTACTATCACTAGACAGGCAATAGTTCAAATTTATACTGGAAAACCTATATTCAAGGAACTTTACATATTTTATTTTTATAAGATATTGCATATATAAGCATACATTTCAATCATATATACAAACACTTCTTTCCAATGTAATAATTTATTGCATTAGATTTTTAAACTTAAATTTGAAGAGTATAAAATAACTTAACTCATCAATATAAAATGTTTTCTCAATCCTTATCCTTTTTTATGTGCAAGATAATCATGATTAGATTCAACTTTATTCACAATGTTTAGTGAATAACAATTTTTCATATATTGTGTGCCTATAGATATGTTCTTTGTGTGACAGTGCATAATATTTTTGTCTCAAACCTATTATACAAGTTAGTAGGTTAAAAGCTCATGGATGATAATTTTGCAGTTTATCATCACAAAACAGTATATTTAATATTCTAGTCTATGTAATTACACCTGCTAGTGTTTAACATTGCTCCACCCAGAGTCTGTGAATGACAGTGTCTTTACAGAGCCTGTAAAGGAATATGGTTCTAGAGAAATCAGTGCAACTGTTTTAACAATACGAGGGCATAACTGATACAAAATAAGCATTTGTAAATGTGACATCTTAAGAAAAACACAAATCCCCATACATCCCACAGCTGATTCACGGTTCTATGTTATCACAACTCTAATTTTAAAAAACCAATCACTATTCTTTTATTAAAATGAATAAAACAAGCCTAACTTTTAAATAGATCTGATGGCCTAAACCTGTTTTTTTTTTTAAGTTCGTAATTACAGTCAATGCTTTTTTGTCTCTGTGTGTGTATGAATTGAACATAAATCACAGGAAGACTTAAAGAGTTAACCGCTTACAGAAGTTCCTACTCGCACATAGCACAGAGCTAGGTCAAATCCAAACTGCCAAAGAAAGAAGGGAAGCAAGTTCTCCCTGAAGGGCAGGCCACCTTCTGAATCCAGACAGATCATGTTCTAAATGTGTTGCAGCATACCAAGAAGTGAGAAAAACATGCACACGGAATTATGCTGTTCGATGTCTGCATCATGTCAATTCTAAAGAAAAAATCGTCCCAATTACTAAAGAAGAAAACTGTACTTAACAGCCTAAAATAATTCCAGCAGAGTGATTGGTATGTTTTACTTCTTTCTTTCCTTCAGAGAAACAATTTATACTTCTTACTGGTTTTAAAAACCTTCGCCCTGTCTGTGCATTTAAATGAGATAGTGTAAGTTAACTGTACCTTAAAGAGATCAGCATATAGATGGTTCTTGGAGACCAGGGTTAAGACAAAACAAACCAAACAAACAAACCAAAATTTTCAAAGACCTGAATAGTCAAGAATGCATACTCTCAGCCTGGTCTAGGTCCTTTTCGAAAGGGTTGCCAAGAGGACGCTTAAACCTCCTGAACTATTTTTCACTCCACTACCTCTGACTGCGTGCATCGCCAGTGCAAGAAACTGCGGAAAGCATCTGCTGCAAGTAACAGCTGGCCCTCCAAGGAAAATAAGCACCTTCTTGCTAGGTACACTCTGAAACATTTTCAAGGATGATTCTCTCCCCTTCCCCAGGCTTAACCCTCTTCCTCCGTAGTTTGAGAGGAAGTCTTCTTCGTGCGTGCCTCTTTCCTCCCGGCCGAGGCTCCCAGAGATGCCACCGGTGCAGCCGCGCGGGCCAGGCCTGGGTAGCCGGGAATGACAACGGGGGTTGCCAACGCCAAACAGTGCGCAGACTCCGCGGCGCGCTGCGGGCTCTCCACTCGCCTAAACCTGCTCTCAAGTGAAAAGGAGTGGGAGGAGGAGTATTGGGAGGGGGCGGAGGGGATCTGTTAATTCGAGGTCCTGGGGGTGTGGGAGCGGGAGGAGGCTCCGCTGGTCCCTCCTCCCTCCTGGAGTCCTGGGCTCCACCTCCTCCGCACGCCCCCAGATATACTCACACTCAGCCCCGGCTGGACATGCACACCCAGCGCCGGCTGCGGGCGCGTACGCACGCAGGTAGCGCCACTCACCTGAGCCGGTGCAGAGGGCTCCAGCCGCTTCCGGAGCGGCGGCGTGAAGGCCGGGGCCGGGAAGGGGCCCGCTGCGCTGCTGGAGTTGGGGAAAGCGGGAGCTGCCCCAGCGCGGACCTGCGAACCGAGGTGATGGCGCGTTTTCCTTAAATCTCCTCCTCCAGCACCTCGGCCCCTGCGCCTGCTCGGCTCCGGCGGAGAACCGAGGAGAGAGGGGCCCCGGGCGAGGCGTGCGCGCGGGCGCACCCTCCCAGGCGAGCGCGCCAAGAGAGGCGCGGCGACGCTGGCGCAGGAAACTTGGGCGAAGTTAGTTGCAAGTGCCAGGCGGCCGCCGACAGGAACGAGGAGGGGACACGGCCGGTGTCGGGCCTGCAGCGCCGCGCGAAGGCTGCACCGCGCCCCACGTTCGGCGTGCTCCGGGAGTCCTAGTCGGCTGGCGCGCCTGGAGGGCCTCGGAGCCAGCAGAGCCAGCATGGCCCCGGGGACCGCCAGACGCAGCGCCTCGGCGAGCGGGGAGAATTTCCTCTGAGGCCGGGCGCCCCCAGGCTTGCTCACGCCTCATCCAACCTCTTTCATCGCCCCTCCCGTCCAGCAACTGGAGAGAAAGACTCGAGAGGCAGGTGCTGGGGGTCCAGCTTCCCCCTCCCAGAAAACCCCAGCTGATTGGGGGTTCCCATCAGCGTACCCTGGCCTGAACCAAGAAGACCGGCTGGTGCTGCTGTATTTGTATTTATATCCATTGCTGCGCTCTGTGTTCCCGTGGCGCGCCCGGACACTCCTCCGCCTCCCCCTCCTCTTCCTCCTCCAGGGCCACCTCCCCTCCTTCCCCACCCCATCTGCTTCTGTCAAATGAAAAAGTCACCGAGGAGAACCCAAACACTCCAGCCGCCGAGAGCCCCCTTTGGCACTTGGCAGCACGCGGCGGCGGGCTCCTCGGCTCAACTCGGTGGAGCTTCCGCGACGCAACTTTCGGGGCTGCTTTGCATTTAAGAGAGAAAAGACAGAGGAGGGGGAGAGCTCTGCCGGGCAGCGGCTACCTGCGGGGAGTTCGAGAGCAAACGCGACCGGAGAGGAAGGACCAAAAGAAAGCAAAGGGCAAATCGCCACTGCGGGGTAGGGGAACCGCCGAGAAGTTACAGTGTCCCGGAGAGGATTTTCCCGAGCGCTCGGCGGGAGAGACCAGGGCGGCCCGGGGCGCGGAGCGGCCCTGGGCTCGTCCCCTGGCCCCCTCCTCCCGGGCGGGAGCGCCGCCGGGGCGCGAAGTGGGGCGCGGCGAGCACCGACCGGCCGAGCGG
Organism: Indri indri; assembly: GCA_004363605.1. Taxonomy (NCBI): domain Eukaryota; kingdom Metazoa; phylum Chordata; class Mammalia; order Primates; family Indriidae; genus Indri; species Indri indri. The sequence continues at coordinate 23,026 of RJWJ010017322.1, forward strand.
GTCCCCGCGGGCAGCCAACATTGATTTCCTCCGGGCCGAGGGCGAGGGCCCGGGCGGCGGCGGGCTGCAGCCGCGGCACGGCGATAGTATGTCCAAGCCGGTGGACCACGTCAAACGGCCCATGAACGCCTTCATGGTGTGGTCGCGGGCTCAGCGGCGCAAGATGGCCCAGGAGAACCCCAAGATGCACAACTCGGAGATCAGCAAGCGCCTGGGCGCCGAGTGGAAGCTGCTCACGGAGTCGGAGAAGCGGCCGTTCATCGACGAGGCGAAGCGTCTGCGCGCCATGCACATGAAGGAGCACCCCGACTACAAGTACCGGCCGCGGCGCAAGCCCAAGACGCTGCTCAAGAAGGACAAGTTCGCCTTCCCAGTGCCCTACGGCCTGGGCGGCGTGGCCGACACCGAGCACCCGGCGCTCAAGGCGGGCGCCGGGCTGCACGCGGGCGCGGGCGGCGGCCTGGTGCCGGAGTCGCTGCTCGCCAACCCCGAGAAGGCGGCCGCCGCTGCCGCCGCCGCCGCCGCGCGCGTCTTCTTCCCGCAGTCGGCCGCGGCCGCCGCCGCCGCAGCCGCAGCCGCCGCCGCGGGCAGCCCCTACTCGCTGCTCGACCTGGGCTCCAAGATGGCAGAGATATCGTCGTCGTCGTCCGGCCTCCCGTACGCGTCGTCGCTGGGCTACCCGACCGCTGGCGCGGGCGCCTTCCACGGCGCGGCGGCGGCGGCTGCAGCGGCGGCCGCGGCCGCCGGGGGGCACACGCACTCGCACCCCAGCCCGGGCAACCCGGGCTACATGATCCCGTGCAACTGCAGCGCGTGGCCCAGCCCCGGGCTGCAGCCGCCGCTCGCCTACATCCTGCTGCCGGGCATGGGCAAGCCTCAGCTGGACCCCTACCCCGCGGCCTACGCCGCCGCGCTATGACCCCGCGGGGCCGCCTCGCGAGGACCGGTGTGTACACGTGTACATATGTATAGGTACGAGTTCTGCGGCCTCCCCGTGCGCCCTCCCGCGACTGGGGGCCCGGGTTGTATGTACATAAGATGTATAGGTGCCTGGCAGAGGCAGAGATGCCAGTAGGGGCGCGAGTGGCCCAGCGCGCGAGTGCGCGGGCGAGAGTGCGTGTGAATTCACAGGATCATTTCAGACCCGCCACAACTTTAAAGAGGGCGGTTGTATCCGGCAGCAGTTGGTGTTTGCTTTGCACTTCGGGACCTGTTGCGTTTTCTGACCCACAGAGGTGGAGTAACTTTTTGACATGATGGGCTTTCCAGTTTTGTTTGTTGGAAGTTTTATTGTCGGTTTTGTTTTTGTTTCTCATGATCTCCGCCCCTCCCACCCCCGGGTCTGTCTTGCATGCATTCTGTTCAAATGTTGGGTCTGAAGTGGCTGGCACACGGGAAAAGCTGATCTCGGAGTGGGATGGCTCTGAGCAAACTTGCTCCCTGTGTGTACTATTTGAACTCTGCAGATCTCTGTAATCCCAAGCAGAACCCCCAGACCGGATCCATTCTTGACCAGTGACCGGCTGCAGTCTGGCCTTTTGTATGTGAGGTGATCACGGTTTCTTTTGTTTATCACGCCATATGCAAATCAGAGCAAGAGCTCTTTCTCAAGAGCAAGAAACGCAAACAAGAAATATGTGTGAGATGAAAGTTGTCACTTGGATTTTCTCCCTTAAAACAAACAAACAAAACTGCAAGAAGTCTCCCTGAGTCCACTCGCTTGGATTTCTGACACAGTTTACAAAAAGGGAAAAGGCACGGTTCCTGTTTTCCCCTAGGGCTGATTTCACCTTAAGATTGTAAATGTGTACATGTCTGTGAAAACACTGAGTCTTGGAAAATGTGTTATTTTCATTGCCCTAAACTTGAGTCGGTTTTAGACTCAAAAACATTTTGAGCAAATGTCAAAGTCAACTTTTAAAAATTGCGGAACTATTTCAGAATCGCAATTTTGTCGAAGATTAAATCAGACTTTTTTGTCTGAATGGTAATTATATATTTATTTAGCAAACCTGAAAAAAAGCACAGAATTGTCTCGACAAATGTCTCTCATTTTCAGTGAGCATTTCTCTCCCAACTTGAGCCGTTTTAATGTGTTTTGGAGTTGCCTCCCCGATTGGCTTATTTTTTAGATCACCTGCAATTCATTTGCAAATTATGATAAAAACACATTTTAGAAAAAAGATCCTTCCTCAATTAAAGCTTTTTGGTTTCTTTTTAAATGTATATATTTTGACTAATGTTTGTGAATGAAGTTGGCTAACATGTATTTAGTTTCGTTTTGGCTTTATGTAATATAAAGTTTTTAAAAATTTAAATATTGGTTTTAACCTTTATGTGTAAATGGTTTTCTTGTGTGATCTTCTAATTTAATATTAGACGTCTAAGCTATATCTGTAAATTAGAATCCGACTATCACTCTGTTCATTTTTTTTGAACAAAGAGTTTAAATAAAGCCTGAACCAGGGAAAAGAGAAAATCTTCTATTTCTTGTTGAGTTCCTAACAAGATTTTTATCTGAATTGCCCTTACGTGCCTGGTCCAGGTGAAGTGTAAGGTATCCTCCAAAGGCACCCTTTGTTTCACTTTGAATAGATTTACTAGGAAATCTAAATCAAGCCATTGTTATTCAGAGCCAAAAACCTGATTTATCACATTTTTAATCGTGAATAGGAAAGAAGATAAAAAGAAAAACCCAAATAGTTGTATTATCTTTTTTTTTTAAAGGCATTCATGAACTAGTAGAACAGAGCCCATTGAAAACATCCAGACTGTTCAAAGCATTTCACCAGTTTCCAGTAACATTTTAAGAGGGGAAAGTTGCCTGACCACTTTATCTTGTTGGTAGGAGAGCCCCACCACTTAAATCAGTGTAATTTGTTCACCTATCTTTGGAACATTCCTTATTTACACCTTAAGATTTTATTTGGAAGGATATTCACTGCTAATGACAGTGTACAACTTTGGGCTTTATTCTGTCATGCTAACAGCATTAAAATAGAAGTATAACAAATTCTAATGGAGAGTGTTGGATTTCCAGGGCTAGACAAGTTTCCACTGAAAGAATGTTTTAAATCAGAAAGGATTTTAATTTCAGATAAGAAATGATAGGGCACCAAGGAGAGTATCAGAAAAAAAAAACTATAGGGAGATCTACCCCCACCCCCCACTGAGATGGAAATTCTCAAGATAATATATGTATGTCTTAAACTAGTTTCCCTATTGAGAGAGCCATCTCTGGAGCTGCACATCTTTATAAGCGACCCAAGTCTTTAAAGCCATTGTTTTCCCACAACGGAATAATATTTTAAAAACCATGAAAAGTTTTGGAAATGTGTGGAATAGGCTCTGCTGGTTTGACCCTGATTCACTAATTAAAACGATCCCTCTCCTGTTATTCCCCGAGCTCTTTGCAATATTATAAGTTAATTCATATGGTTCTGAGCGATTATGCAAAACTAATTTGGACTGTCCAGGGGTAATTATCCCTGACACGGTTAATTAAATCCTTTCAAGTCTTCGTCTTTCCCTTTTGTAGCAGCCCATCACTTCTCAACACGGAACTTCCTGCGGCTCGCTGGAAATCACCCCAGCCCTAAATCTTGGTTATTTCCCGGAGCCTTCCATCTCGGCCCCATCGGCCTGAAGATTCCCCGCCTCCTCCCGCCCCCTCCCCTTTTCCCAAAGATCAGCGTTTTCTGGGAGAAATGCTCTGAGTGTTGAAGAATGAGAAGACGACTAGAAAGATGGGTGAAGGGCGGGGGGAGGCAGCTGGGGGGAGTGCCAGGGTCACATCGCCAACAGATTGTGCGGCTGTTTGATACCTCCACAGGCCCCAAAGACTCGTTTATCACCCACGCTGACTCCAGCGGTTTTGCTAACAAGTTGGCGGGGTTTGCGCCTCGAGAGAGCCTCCTGCCAAGTTAGACTGTGCAGAAGGAAGGGGTTGGAGTCCGGGGAGCCGCTCCGGGGCGAGGGGGCGTGGAGAAAGGGCCGGGGGTGGGTGGGCGTAGGAGTCTGAAAGTGACCCGCAAATACGGCGCTGGGACTGGGCAAAGAGCTGCCGCTGGCTCGAGATCTCTAGCTCCATCTCTTTAACTCTATTTTTATCTCTCTGTCTCCATTTCTCGGTATTTCTCCATCTCTCGCTATCTCTGTCTCTTCCTCCTCTCCTTCCTTTCTTCCTTCCTTCCCTTCCTCGTTTTTGCTCTTCCAGTTTTGTTTCTTACTAAGGTTAAAAAAAAAGAAAAAAAGCCATGACATTTCTTTGGTAGTCACGGTTACCTCAAATCTTCAAACAAGCCTGGTATCCAAGGGGCCAGGCTTGTTGCTTTGGGCTTTGCGCAAACAGGTGGAATTGCTCTGTTTAAGCAGGAAGCAACGGGGCTGGGGGACCCTGCCACGCGAGGGGTGGCTTTGGGGGAGCAGAGGAGCTGGCCGCTGTTGTTACTTCCTTTGACAGTGTCCCTCCCACCCCGCAAGAAACTGGAACAAAACGGCGCGGATCTCCCTCTCAGCGCCGGGCTCGGCGAGGCGCGCAGGAGATGCAGAGCGGAGGAGCCTCTTCCCGGAGCCGAGAGGGACCTGCGCGCCAGCCAATCAGAGCGCGGCTCGGCGCGGGCGCTCCCGGCCGCCGCGTCCCCCGGGCCGGCGAAGTTCCCGCAACTCGCCCGCCCGAAGTGTCGGTGTCTTTCTTGCGCCCGCAACCCCGCGGAGGCGGGGAGCGCGCCGTCCAAACTTTATTAATCTCTCCCCCGTTCTTTCTCCCTCAGCCCAGTGCATCTCAAAGGTCAGCCCTCTTCTTTTAAAAGACTGATATTATTAATTCACTGACAATCCCCCCTCCTTTCTTTTTTTCTCTCTTGCGGGGGGGGGGGGGGGAGGAGGAAATAGTGAAAAGAGCTTTTTTATCCTTTTTTTTTTTTTTTTTTTTGTCCTTCAGTGGGAGCGTTTAGACAGTCGAGGAGGTTTTGTCCGGGAACAAAACGCAGGGTTGGGAGGTTTTGTGAGAGTGTTGTTTGTTGAAGTGCAGCTAAGAAAAAGCGGCGGCTTTCTCCTCATTGTGAAGAAACCAATCAGTGGTATTTGGAAAACTGTTAGCATTGTGCACTTCTTCTGTGTCCATTGTGAGGCGTTTCTTTTCACAAGGTTTTTTTTTCAGCCGATCCAGCTGGCCGGAATGAATAGCGGTGCAATGTGTACACGCTTTGTCCCTCCGGCCTTCAAGTAGCCCCCATTGAATAGACTAAGTTGACACTGCGTGACAGTGAAACAACATAATAAAAAATACATGAGCCCCTGAATAGGAGCAGGCGCATAAATAAATAAAATGGGTGACCAAAACTGGATAAACTGAATGACAAAACGGTGAAAGGGGAACAAAAAGATATTTAACACGCTAGATTAGCATTAGAATGCGATCTACAAGGCAGAACAATTGATGAATAGGTTTACCGGCCAAGAAAGAAATGGACTAAATGCCCTTTGAATAGATATGCTTTTTGCAAGGGCTTTGAATAGATATGCTTTTTGCAAGGGCTGAATGGGAAAAGGTAAAGATGAAGCTATGCAAATGAGCGGGGAACTTTTTATATATATTCTTTAAACACACACACACACACACACACACACACACACACACTGCGGGGGAAGAGTGCTGCCTCGGGATGTTTATAGAAGTAATAATTGCCATTATTAGCATTGTCTGCAGCAGATAGAAATTGAACAGGTTGGGATAATATAGGGTAGCAGTAATTATTCTTCTAATTAATGGTCCTTTGCTACTTGAAAAAAGAAAAAAGGGAAGAAGAAGTAAAAGTTATGCAGAAGTCAGGTTTCCTCGTGTCCATTTGCCCAGCGTTGGAATCTGTTGGAGCAGCGAGTCTGGCGATTCCAAGACACATAGTGATCTAAAAACATTCCAGGGAGCCAATTCTTAGGTTCTGGGTTTAGGGCCTAATTTCTATTTGTGCCGCGGTTTTGGGAGTCTAATACAGTGTCTGACACATGGTAGGCGCTCCATGAATGGTTGTGGAATGAATGAATGAATATAAATTGCAGTAGCCGAGGCCTCCTTATGGAAATAGGGGATATCAAGGCACCAACCCAGACAGACTTTCGCATCCCATCACCCCACCCTCTTATTTAGGGGGAGAGGTACAGGTGGGATGCTCACTATTCCCTTGCTGAGGCTTTTGCCTCCAGCCTACCTGGGCCACTGGAAAAGATGGGAAGAACAAACAAGCCAGGAGCAACTACTGCCCACCCCCTTGCATCCCTGTCCTCACTGCCAAATCCACTCCAAAGCTGAAGATGGAGAGGTTGTGGGGGGAGCCCCACGGCCTTAAAGAATTAGGATATATTTAAAGTCTGGCTCGTTGGAGTCTCTCCCTTGGTCCCCGCCCCCTTCCCCTTCCCCTCCTAGCTACTAGTAAGCCCTTGACTGAACCTCTTGGGACAGACTACCTCCCGCTCCAATTGCCGGCCTGACGCAGGGCGCGACCCGCAGAGATCCGGGATGTCCTTGGGTTCCATGCACCGCCTTGAAGGTGTCCCTAGAGGACTTCACCGCCAACTACATCAATTGTTTTATTTTAGGTGTTTGACCGCCGGTCTTGCTGGGCCGCAGGGCCACCCAGCCGTCGAACTTTCCATTTGGTATCAGCGCTGCGCCTCACTTAATGAAATAATGCAAATAATAGCCGGCCTACTCACACGTCCCTGCCAATGCTCCAGGGGTTCAGCGGGAGCTCTGGGCAGCAGCTTTGCAGACCTCCCGACGGCCGGGAATGAAGCTTCTGAATTGTGACAAGAGGGGTTGGGGGGGGGACCCTAAACTCTCAAAGCAGTGTTCTTTTTCTTTTTCTCTTTTTAAGAAGCAGTTGAGCCTTACCAAGTGACTCGGGCTGCGCGGAAGCCTTGCATATTTTAAAGTGTAACCTGAGCCTTCGTGGTTTCAGCTTCACTTAAAAAACATGCAAATTCCTAGAAATGGAAAAATCTGACAAACTTGCGAAGAGCTCTACTCGGATAAATCCGTAGGGAGTCGCTTTGAGGAGGAAAATCTCAGAGCGATTGGGGTGATGGGTATTTGTGGGGAGGCAGGGACCTGTTGGATTGGGTTTCCAGGGTCAAGGTGGCCGCTGGGCCTTTGACGAGGGCCTGGGCGCAAAGCAGGGAAGAGACACCCGCAGGGCAGCGAGCTCAGTTGCCTTCGCTTTCGTGACCCCCTCTTCCCCCGCCCCAGCCCCTCATTGCACGCTTTGTCAGGTAGACTCCATCACCCTCGCCGTGGCCGCCCCGTCATTCACACTTGACTGGAGGAAATAACATCGGCTTTGGCTTTTTAATTCCTTTTGAAGATGTCTCCACCTGATTTCTACCTCCTTGGGGCTCCTTGCTTGATCGGGGGAGGGGTTACTTAGGGACTTTTTGACAAACAGAAAAAAAAATAGGTACTAATTGCAAACACCCCGTTGCACTCCTTGAATGTATTTATTATCATATTAGCCGAGGACTTGGAGACACGCGGCCTGTTACTCATTTTGAGCCTCTGGGCAAAGAATTCTATTGAGATCGAACAGTGAAACCGGATTTCTTAAGGGAAACTAGGAGGACGTCTTCAGAATCTCTTCACAGAATGGTATTACTGGAGTGTCGATTTCACCTGAGCACCTCTTCCCTAACCCACCCCTATCGTTTTATTTGGGGATCACCCTAAGGTAATTAGCCCTTTGCGGAAAGCTTGAAATCTCAAACGCTCGAAATCTCAGCCTAGGAAAACAGAGACCAAACGAGGCTCTTCAGATTGGTTGTCTCCACGGGGGCCACCTTTTCGTAAGGTCGGGAGTGGAGAGAAGTCTGTCTGCAGAAGAGGGACTACCTTGAAAAGGGCTCTCAGGAGCTCGGGGGTGGGGGACAAGCTTCCTAGAGTGTCACTACCTCGTAGATGGGTGTGTCACGAATATGAACTGTCTCTAGGAGCTCAGCCTGTCCTCCCTGGCCCCCCACAGGTACTGCCATTGAGTTCAGAGCAGCCTTTAGCGCTTTCTCTGTTTGCCCCGTGGGTATTTCATGTTGAAAAGCTCCTTCTCTCTCTTCCCCCCGACCCCCTCCCCCACCTCTCTCTCACACACACACACCGGTTTGGAGTGGACCCCGGTTCATTGTCACCACGTGGAAAACCCCAGATTTGGAAGTCGTCGCCCAGATTCCAACAGACTAGAGGTCTATGCCCGCGCGCATCAGGAGCCCGGGGAGACTGGGATCGGGACCGCGCGCACACACAGGGAATTCGGACAGCAAACACTTGCGCCAGCTCTCTCCTTCGCTCCCTCCCACTCAGTTGAATTTTGGGTAGGAGTGTTTGTTTTAAATTGGATTATCCATATGGTCGCCTAGATGGCCTTCCTCTGCCTGCATAGACCGGCTCTGTGAAGATAAGTGAGAGCACAGAGAGCCTAGAAGAGAAGATGGACAACTTCAGGGCAGCATAGGAAAAGTGGGTGCTGGGCGAAACAGAAGGAAAGGAGGGAGGATAGAAGAAAAGGAATCTACGAGAACTAGACCAGAACTGCAGCACTCCTGACACTCCTCAGGTTAACCTGCGGAAGGCGCCTGGGAGGGCGGAGCAGCAGCGGCGGGACTGTCCGAACAGCAGGAGGCGGTGGAGAACTCCGGACCTCAGGCTCGCGCCCCCCACCTAGACCCCGACACCTTCCTCAAGGCCCTTGCCCCTTCGGCCCTGACTGAGAGGAGGGACTGGCCGGGGCGCGAGGCGACGATGAAGCGGCCTCTGGCAGGATCCTAGTGGAAAGGGGAGATCCCACGACGCGGAGGGTCCCGAAGCCCAGTCCCAGCGACCCCTCACTCTGGGACTGGAGCCACGTTAGAAAAAAGGAGTCTCTGAAATTGGGGCCAGGCTCTCCCCCACGAATTTAACCCCTGCAGGCCCACAGTGGAAAACAGATTGTGTGCAGCCTGAAACTTATGTAATTCACGAAGGCCTATTTATGAAAAATAAATCACAATTCTGATAGGACTTTAGAAGGGGAATCGGTGCAAGTGAGGGACTCTTTACTTCCCAGGAAATCTAATGTGCCCCGGTAGACCCTTAGGAAAACTCCGGAAGCTTGTTCGCAAGCCGGTGGGGAGGCGAGCGCCCGGGGGCGCACGTAAGCCCGGTCCGATGCTCGCCCCACTCTCTGTCGCAGATGCAACCCAACTTCGGGCCGCTTGGAGCAGGCGCTGGCGGGACAAAGGCGCCAACTGCTCTACCCCAGACCGAGGCTTCCTCGCTCTCCTAGAGCCCAGATTGCAGTTCTTCCTTTTCAGGGACTAGGTTTTCTCCCATAAACCTAGACTCGAGCAGGTAGAGTGGTTGATTAATATGTATAGGAACCCGGCTGCTTAAGGCCGCGTGAATAAACATGAGCCGCGGCGGCTGCGCTCACCCGGGCGCGGGAGCCGGAACTGCCGAGCCGCTCGTTCCCGAGCGGGCGGGACCCGGGGTCCCCCTGAGCCAGCGCGGAGTCTCTGTGCGCCCCCACACCCGGGTACACACACCCTTGCCTGGGTGCCCGAGCGCATGGCGGGTGGTGGCACAGATCTGCGCACGCCGACTCCCCGGGGTCTTTGGACATCGTTTTCTTTCTTTCTGGAAGCTGCCTTTACTTCTGTGACAGAAATGCAGACTTTGGGAACCTGGGGCGTGGGTACGGGGCGATGGCTCTCCCACTCCCCAAGTTTTGGGCAAGGGTTACCCGACGCGAGTAGCTGCCCAGAACTAGGGGACCCTGAACGTGTCCTCAGATGCACTGGGGTGGTGGTCGTGACCCACCAGCGGGAAAGAAGATGCCCAGCGCGGATTCCAGGGAGGAGACCGTACTCACGGAAGGCATTGGTCTTCTGAAGTCTGCGGGCCGACGGGAGGCCGCGGGGAGTAAATCGCCCACAACACGGCCGAAGCCTTCGCCATCCCCCACTCGGAAAAGTTGCCCTTGTGACTTGTCTCCCCGAAGCCACAGCGTCTTGGTCTTTGGAACCTATGAGAAGTGACAGAGCTAAGTGTATGTGTAGGCCTCGCCTTTGCCACCTGCACCTGCCCATGGCCTCCACGTCACTGTCCCTGTCCTCTCATGCACACACACTGGGTGACCAGTCTGGGCC
>RJWJ010017323.1:0-26446 GCA_004363605.1 Indri indri
GCAGGGGCACGGTTGTGTTCGAGTTAAGAATTGGGACCAATAATCCCAATCCACCGTGAGACCTTGGGAAATGCTATTCCTTCTAGCTTTGATTGTTCTATCTCTGCCTCTTTATAGGACTGACTCTTTCTCATCCTTTAAACTTCTGCTAAATGTCACAGAAAAGTCTGCCGTACCCCTTAATAAGAATGTTATTATACACCCCCTCCAGCTGCCACTTCTATCACTGTGCCCTGTTTTTTCATCCATCACACCGATTGCAATACCCATAATTTTGTTTATAGTTTGTCTTCCTAACCAAAGTATGAGCTTCATAAAGATAGGAATTTTGTCTTTCTGTACTGTCTACCAAATAGTGGATGGATGAATGAATGAATGAATGAATTGCATGCTTGCAGAGTGGTTTGCAGTTGTCAGATAAGGTCTTAAATTTTACGTTTCAGCTTGCGAAGTCCATTTTGAAAGCACCAGGGTGCCTGTCGAAAATGTCCTTGGAGAAGTCGGAGGTGGGTTTAAGGTGAGTTGCCAGCTGCGGCTCTTTGGGAGTGATGTGTGGTCTCGTGGTATGGCTTGTCGGCTTTCTGTCCACCTGTGCTTGGAGCAGACTAGCCCATGCTTAGCAGGTGACTTTGCGTGGTTCTCCGTTGGGAAATAAAAAAATGGAGAGTGGAAGATTGTCTCATGTCTAGAGTAGGGACGTCTGTGGGAAGCATTGGGAATCTTCTTTCATGTCCTAGGCCTCCTTTGCCTCGAGTGAGGGGTGGGATTCCCCTCCCCAGCAGGTGCAAGAAAGCAGGCCAGTGGGCTCTGGAGAAGCTCAGGTTCTGCACAACCCTGGGATTTGAGTCCCTGCCCTAATTTTTTTTTTTCTTTTGGACTCAGATTTATTTTTATTGAGAGATAATTTATATAACATAAAATTCACCATTTTAAAACATACACTTCAGTGGTTTTTAGTATGTTCACCGTATCGTGTAGCCATCACCTCTGTCTAATTCCAGAACACTTCTGTCATGCCAAAAAGAAACATGGTGCCTCCCAGTATGACGCTTACCCTGTCCCTTGGTGCTCACTGTTTTACTTTGTGCCCATATGGACTTCTGAACATTTCGCGTAAATGGAATCATGTACGATGTGAAGTCTTTTATGGTGGGCTTCTTTCACATAGCATGATGTTTTCCTAGCATGTCGATTCATTCCTTTTCATGGCTGAGTAATATTCATTTGTGTGGAGCTAGCACATTTTGTTCATCCATTCATCAGCCAATGGACATTTGGGTTGTTACCACTTTTTGGCTGCTGTCAGTAATGCTATAAACATTCGTGTTAAAGATTTGGTGTAAAAAATATGTTTTCAATTCTTTTGGGGTTTATACCTAGAAGTACAATTGCTGGGTCACATGGTGACTGTACATTTAAGTTTTTCTGTACAGTCCTGCTGGACTGTTTTCCACAATGGCTGCACTGTTCTACATTCCCACCAGCAGTGTATGAGGGTTCCGTCTTCTTCACATCCTCAGCAACACTTGTTATTGCCTACTTTTAAATTTTAGCCATTCTAGTGGATGTGAAGTGGCATCTCACTGTGGATCTAATTTGCATTTCCCTGATGACTTAGTGTGTTCAGCATCTTTCCACATGCTCGTTGGCAGTTTGCACATATTCTTGGAAGAAATATCTTTTCAAATCCTCTGCCTATTTTTATGTTGGGCTAATTGCCTTTTTGTGCCGTGCCCTAATTTACTGGGTGAACTAGGCAAATGTCTTCGTCCTGAGGAGCCCACCCACCTTGGCAGGGATCAAAAGTAATCCCCCTCCCCTCCTAGGGTGTTACAGGAATCAGACAAGACGCCATTAGCCAGAGCTCCTGGCCAGTGAGGCCACTCAGCGAATGGAGAACGAAGGGCTGGAGAGGTGGGAGGACTGACAGGGGCCGGCTGTGTGCAGGGATAGGCTTGTTTAGTATCCGTGTAGCCCAGATGTTCCGTGTAAACTAGAGGGTATTGATAGACAAAGAGAAAAAATCAAATCACCTGAAGTCCGTCCCCAAAAAAGTTGACATTGTTCACATTTTTGGTGCTTCTCTTTCTATAGCTTTGAAAATAATGTACATCGCTTAAATATTGTGTGTGTGTATGTGTTATATTTTACAGCATGTTTTCACTTATCAATAAACCACGACGATCTTTCTGTGCTAGTAAATGTATGTTATTAATGTTTGACGCTGCACAGTATTTCTCTGTACTTCGTACCATATTTAATGTCATCAGGTCCCCAGTATTGGACCTGTAACGTTGTCTTCACTTCTTCCCTGCTTAGACCGCATTGTGCATCCTTGTATGTATTCTTGCAAACTTGTCTAATTATTTCCTGAGTTTAAGCACCACTGGTAAAATTATGGGTTCCGAGGGTGTGGCTGTTTTTTGAGTTCTTGATCTGTGTCGCCTGCTGGAAAGCTGGAGCAGTGTCTGCTCCCTCCGGCAGTGGCTGAGAATGCCCCGTTCCCTGGTCCTTCTCAACACTAGCTTTTAAAATTTTGGCCATTGTCTTAGGTGAAAAATGGTTATTGTTTCAATATGCAAAGGAAAATAGATTTCTAAAGGTTTCTTTTTTGTTGCTAGTGCGGTTGGTTGCGATTTACCATAAATACTGAAAGGTGCGATGTACTGGAGTGATTCCAGAGATCCTAAAACGGTAAAAGGCCAAGTGAAGGTTGAGCGGGCTGATGTGAGATAAAAGTAAGAAAATTCTTCCTCTGGGGTGCTCAGAAGATTTCATCCATAGTCAGGCTTCTTAAGACAGAAAGGCTGACAGGCAGGGGCTGTTGAAAGAATGGATCAAATCTTGCTTTTGGGAAAGTTGAGATTCAGAATGTAGCTGTGGAAATCACAGATGGCAGCTGTTTTTCAGTGGAGGTGGTGACAGAGCATGCGGGTGCCAGGAGGGCCGGAGGCGGCCTGCGAGGTTAAGCAGAAAGGCTGAGCAGGGAGCCACGAGGGCCCTTCACCTGGGCTGAGCCTGTCAGGGCTTCCGTCCCGCGAGTGAGGCCTAGGATCAAACCCTACTTTCCTTTTTTTTTTTTGTAATTTAAATGATGTTAACAATAAACTATGAAAGGGCTATAAACTGAATTTTATTCATAAAACTATGAGCCAGCTTTTGAAAGAGGGAGAGGGAATAAAGACAGGAGAATTTATTAGGTTATTAAGTATGGAATGTCAAATTTCCTTAAGTACTAAGTTTAACAGTTGATCCCTGTTGACATTTCACTTTGACATTTGACGTTTCTTTCTTTTTTTTTTTGGTGAGGGTACATCCTCACTCAGTGTTGCAAACCCATGTTTTCCCTTGTGATTATCTTTCAAATTTTTTTTAGAGCAATTTTTGTGAAACCACAGATAAATCAAAAATTCATGTTATTTTTGAAAATAAGTTCCCTTGTGGAACCAATGTTGCACAGACAGCTCGAAACATCAACAGAGGGTTTGGGAAGGATGTGGCTAATGAATACACAGTGCGTCGATGGTTTGAGAAGTTCTGTTCTTGTGATTTTAATCTTGAAAATGGGCCAAATAGGTGACCTGAGACCAAGGTGGGTAACGATGAGCTGAAAGCTGTAGTGAAAGCGAGTCCATCTCCACCTACATGCAAATTAGCAGCAAGGTTTGACGTTACTACTGCAACAATATTGGACCACTTGAAACAAACGGGTGAGTTAAAGAAGGTGGACAGATGGATACTACATGCATTAACCGAGCATCAGTAGACAAATTGTCTCGAAGCTTGACTTTCTTTGCTGTCACGATACAAAGGTGAACCATTTCTGTTAATGCACCATATTGTTATGGGTGATGAAAAACGGACTGTTTTTGATAATCACAAGTATTCAGCACAATGGTTGGATAAAGATGGAGTGCAAAAACATAGTCTAAAACCAAATATTCATCAAAAAAGTTAATGGTGTCTGTTTGGTGGTCCAGCGCTGGTATTATCCACTACAGCTTCGTAAAACCTGGTCAGTCCGTACAGCAGATGTCTGCTGCTACCAGTTGGATGAAAGGATGAGGATGCTTGCGATTAAGCAGCCGAGATTGGTCAACAGAGACAGGCCAATCCTCTTGCAAGACAACACTGAAGCACATGTCGCACAAACCACGCTGCTCAGACTGCAGAGGCTGGACTTGGAAACTGTCATCCACCGCATTCCCCAGACCTTGCACCAACTGACTACCATTTCTTCCAGGCTTTGGACCACTTCTTGCAAGAAAAAGTATTCAATTCTCAGCAAGCTGTGGAGAAGGCCTTTCGCGATTTCATCACCACTCACTCTCCAGGCTTCTTCACTACTGCACTAAGCTGCCATTAAGATGGCAAAACTGTGTTGATAGTTTAGGCACGTACTTCGATTAATTGTATTGCTTCTTGTTTGAGATTTAGTAAACTACACTTTTGATTTGAAATTGGACATTTCATATTTAATGACCTAATAGTTCTTTGGCAGGTAAAAAGAGGCCAGTGTCCTCCCAAGGCCTGGAGGAAATCTGAAGTTGGGGAGGTCAGCGGGAATAGGGCCCTCACCTCCTCAGGCCCTTGGGAGGTGGCAGGGAGGGCAGCCTCTCAAACCCTTTCTAGGGTTGGGGTTTGCATCTCACACTGTGCTGTGACTTAACCAGCCCCCTATCCAGCCAGTCCTGGAGGCTGGGCCAGTGCCCAGGGATCTTGTCCCCTGAATTTCTCAGCATCTCAGATGAGAGTGGTGAGAATCAGCGGTCCCAATAGTTTGGAGCAGTTGTTTCTAAGCTGTCCAACCCCCCACAAGGTGTGTTTTGAAAGATTCTCCCATTCGGGTTATTTCACAAGTTATCATGCATTCTATTGCCTGTTTTAGTAATCCAAGTTACCCATAACCAAGCATTCAGCAAAAAGCAGTAATACCATTGAAGTTGAGCTTTTAGGAAAACTGTCATGTTCACAGTCTTTCTTCCTGCCTCCAGGCCCTCTCTTTGGGGATTCCAAATTGGATCAGAACTGTCCTTTAGGAGGCTCAAGCTGGTGGCTGCAGGGCTTCACACATGCCTGTCCTCTGCTCGTGGTGCCCATCAGTCCCTGGCCCAGCCCAGGTGTCTCCTTGGGGAATCCTGTGCTGCCCAATGTCCCCTCTCCCCACACCAGAAGTCCCCCTGGACTGGGACACTCCTCTCTGGCCACCGTTGCATCGTTGACCACCTGCTGCGGACCTGGCCATTTGTGTCTGTGCCCTTTTGGTCTATCAGTGTGTGTGACACCAGGGCTGTGTGCCTGTCCCTCATCCAGGCTGCTGACTCTTGAGTTTGGTAGGAAGATAGAGGGGGACGGGGGAAGCTGACAAACTCTTCAGGTCTTTATTATAGGAATGTGGCTGAGTTCCCTGGGGTCATCTCATCCTGAGGGGAGAGAACAAGGGCTTGGATGTCAGGCAGCCGCTGGCTTTGGGGCCTTGGGAGCATCACTTCACCACTCTGAACCTCAGGTTCTTCATCAGTGAAATGAGGGTCCTGACCCTGCAGCCTTGTTGGGAATGTACAAGCTTGCAGCGTGTACTCAATAAATCTGTTTCTGCTCACTCCCCCTGAGGGTGAGGAGAATTGGCGTGTTCCTGTGGAGTAATTTGTTCAATGTCCTTTCTTGCGTGTATGGAGGGGAGGTGACTCCAGAGATGCTGTTAAGAGCCACAGCAGTGGCTGAGCGACCTTGTTTCGAAGTGTTAGGACTATGCTCTCACAGCACGCAGAGGGCAGGGTGACCAGCTTGTCCTGGATGCCGGCACACAGTGCTGCAGAGGCTCGCCTTTGTTTTTAAGAGAGCTTGTGGTGAAAGTGGCCAGATGCCTTTGTGGTGTGCTCCCGCTGCGTCCTCAGTGCCCACGGGCTTTCCCTGCAGGTGGCCATGAACATCCTCAACAGTGGGCGATTCAGCATGGGCAGCGCCGTGGCCGGGATGCTCAAGAAACTTATTGGTAGGTAAGTCGGGGACAGGGCCCTTTGCAGCCATGTTGCCCCTGGCGCCCCGACTCCAGCCCAGGAGTCTCTGCCTTTCCCCAGGCCATTTCCAGGCCATCTGGACAGAGGTCCTGCTCAAGCTTAGCACCTGGCTGTCGTTTAGACCAGTGAATCTACTCTGCCTGCCCCCAGAGGCCAGTCTTCATCTCTCAGCAGTCCTGTTTTACCTATACACAGAGGATAAGGGGACAGGGACCCCGCTTCCTGCCAGAGGTAGAGGGGTGTGCTGCCCTGACCACCAGGGCCAGAGCTGCCAGTGAACACCACACCGCAAGCCAGGCCCTGGAAGACGTCAGCTCTGATGCTCACGCTTCCCCTGTCTTGTAGGTGACTTTTGCACAGGGGTGAGGAGTGGGGTCCGGTTTGGAATCCAGATCCCTTGGCCTCTGGATCTTTCCTTTATCCTTTTGCCAGGGTACATAACACCTAGATTTTCCTTTGCCACCAAACATAAAACAGCCCTGTAGCTCTCGGCCATGTGGAAGCGTCTGCAGGGAAATGGGCGTTGCCAGGGACGGCGCGCTCCCGGCTTTATGAAGTTCCTCTTTGGTGCCAGGCTCTGGCTTGGGCTGTCAGAGTTCAGGGCAAAGTGGGCACACGGAAGGCTTTGTTTTGGGTTCTTCCTTTCACTTCTTAGATGAGACTGAGGTTTGCCCGAGGCCATGCACCTGAACCTAAAGCTAAACCTGTCAGACTCTGGGCTCAGGGCTCTCCCCACTCAAGGCCTCTGCTTCCCTGTCTAGAAAACTCAGTGCAAGAGCTGCAGGGGGGCCCTTACAGTCAGCCTGTCCCCCAAAGGATGCAGAAGCTCCAGTGAGATCCAGTAGCCCAGAACTATGTGCACACGGGGTCCCGTCACGCTTGTGAAGGCATGTGGAGAGCGTGGGCTGCCGGTGGGGCTGGGGTGCCGATGCCTGGGTGGGCCCCTCCAAGCTCAGCCTGGATTCACGACTGTATATCCTAAAGCTCCAGGCCCGAGTCTCCACGCCAGGCTGCCTGTCCTGCTTTGGTCAGGAACAGCATGCTGAGTGTGGGCCCGCCCGCCTCTGGGGTGCTCTGTGCGCCAGGCTTTGTGATTCCATCTGATTTCATTTTCGCAGTGACTCTGAGCTGGGTAGTGTTGTTCAGGGAGGTGAAGCACTTGGTCCAAGGCCAGAAGCTGGTACGAGCAAGTGCCAGGATTCAGATCTGTCTGACCGAACACCGTGTACGGGCAGCACGAGGAGTGGGCAGCCCTGCCCCTGACCTCACGCGCTGCAAAGCGGGGGGGCGCTGGCATTCAGGGCGTTTCGTTGCAGTAGACACGTCCTCAGGGTTCCTGCCTGAGTGTTTGAAGGATAGTGATGGTAGCCTTAGGAAATGATTTAGAACAACCAGAAGTGTTCTGGTTCTTTGTAACAACTTTGCTCTTCTTCAGAAATGACTGCTGAATATGCCTGCACAAGGAAACAGTTCAACAGGAATCTCAGTGAATTTGGACTAATTCAGGTACTGACGGCTGAGCGCTGTCTGTGTTGATTGCGCCGCCGTGGCCGTGAAGGGTGTGGTCTTTGGTTGGTCTATACCTCTGACCCATGTGACTTGGGAAGACTAGAAAAGGGTTTATTTACTGCAGGTTTCTTTTATTAATGCCTGGGTTTGCCTCTCCTGGGCAATGAGGCTTCTGACTTAGTGACCTTCTCTACTGGTTGGCAGATTTGGGTCTTAGCACGTGCAAATTGCTTTTTGATTGTGTTTTTTTCTGCACACTCCAGGAAAAGTTTGCACTGATGGCTCAGAAAGCTTATGTAATGGAAAGTATGGCCTACCTCACTGCAGGGATGCTGGACCAACCAGGGTTTCCTGACTGCTCCATCGAGGCGGCCATGGTGAAGGTAATGTGGAGGGCTGAGAGCTGGCGTTGGGGGCAGACTCGGCAAAACTCTTTCTCTGCAGCCTTTCAGACCCGCCGTGTTGCCTGCCATCTTGTTAGTTTATAGGCCAGTTTGTCATTGATCTAGCATTGATGACACACCCACGGTGTGCAGTGCTCCAGGGATAGGCAGGCCCCTAAAGGACAGTTGGGCAGAAGCCACCAAGAACAGTGCCCAGTTGAGCATCAGTTTGCAGGAAAGCTCCGTGCTTCCCTGGTACAGTTTTTGCCACATTTTTGCCACGTTTTCACCAGTTAATGAGCAGTTTACAGCAAATGGAGAAAACACAGACCATTATGGTAACTCCATATTAGTATAAAATGGCAGCTGGCTGTCATGGGAGGGACTGTGTTTCTGAGTTTATGACCTTCCTACTTATTGATATCAAAACTTCCTTTTAAAAATAAAATATTTGGTTGAGGTCAATACTAGAGTTTTCTGTTACTTTTCTTGTGTTTTGGGGTAACCTTTTTTAGCTATAATAAAAAAGATGGCCACCCTACTTTGGTTCCCCACAAATTATATTCTTTTTTCTTCCCTTAATTTCTTGGAGACCCACAAATTTTTTTTTTTTTGTTTGTTTGTTTTTTTTTTGAGACACTCTTTTGCCCAGGCTAGAGTGCCGTGGCGTCAGCCTAGCTCACAGCAACCTCAAACTCCTGGGCTTAAGCGATCCTTCTGCCTCAGCCTCCCGAGTAGCTGGGACTACAGGCATGCGCCACCATGCCTGGCTAATTTTTTCTATATCGTTTTAGTTGTCCAGCTAATTTCTTTCTATTTTTTTAGTAGAGACGGGGTCTCACTCTTGCTCAGGCTGGTCTCGAACTCCTGAGTTCAAACGATCCGCCCGCCTTGGCCTCCCAGAGTGCTGGGATTACAGGCGTGAGCCACCGCGCCCGGCCCACAAATTGTTTTTAAACTGGTCTCTGGAATTGAGCTCTTGGGAGAAATGGTGAGAGGTATGGCAGCTTAGAGAAGTGAACAGCCTGGTGTCGGCAGGAAACACACCTACAAGGTCAAGGACGTTATCCGTGTTTCAGTGAGTCTTCTCTGGGTGTGAGGTGTAGCCTGTGTGCTGGGTGCGTTTGCACATGTTTTATCATCCCATCTTCTCGTCACCCTTCAACAAGAACCAGATATTAGTCGGTGCCTGGGAGCTGGCCCTCTTGCAGGTGCTAAGCCTAGAGCTAAATATCCCAGTATCTCTGTCCTTGAGACGCTCACAGTGTGCAGGCAGAAACAAGTCGCAGCCGTGCAGGGCGGGCTGTGGAGGGCGGATGGGGCTGGGTCAAGCTTCCCGGAGAAGGTGGGATCTTAGATCAGTTTTGAGTTGAGCCGGGTGTGGCAGGGGTGAAGGAGGCCCAGCGGTATGAGAGGTCATGGTGGGGCGGCAACCGCAAGCTAGTCAGTGTGGTTGAGGGAGACAAAGGACTTGCTGCGGTAAGCTGTCGGGTTTCTGCCTGGGCGGGTCTCATCCCCGAGCTTGGGGTTCTTCGCACAGAGCCTCCCACTCCTCTCCGGCCACCCAGCTCCCCCCGGCATAGGTCCTCCTTTTGGGAGGGATTCAGCAGTGACGTCCCTGTGCTGACCTCACCCTGGGCCTATGGCAGGTGTTCAGCTCCGAGGCCGCCTGGCAGTGCGTGAGTGAGGCGCTGCAGATCCTTGGAGGCTCAGGCTACATGAGGGACTACCCATACGAGCGCATGCTGCGTGACACCCGCATCCTCCTCATCTTTGAGGTGAGTGGCCCTGCTGCCAGCTGCACTCTGCTGTGGACCCCCCACCGACATCCCCACCTTCCTCTCCCTGACCCTCCTGGTCCTGGGAGATGCTGCTGAGAGCCCAGCAGAGGTCCACCACAGCTGCTGGCTTGTGTGTTTTCTCCCTGGATCCTAACAACCCTGTACAGACCCCATTTTGCAGAGGGAGAAGTTGAGGTCAAGCAGCTCGCTCAGGGTCCCACTCCTGAGGGCCCTTTCCACTGAGCCCACTGCCTGCTGGTGACGAGCTGCGGGTCTTCTCTGCCATATTCTGACTGGATATGGGGACAGGTCTTGTAGGGGACCAGGGTTCAACCCCAGCTCTGCTGTGCCTTGAATGCACACTCTCTAGGTCTTGGTTTCCTTCTCAGTGAATTGAGGCAGTTCAACAGGGCCACCCCTGAGGTCTCCTAACTGGACGTCTGTCACTCTCTATTGCTGCCCTCTGTGAAGGCACAAGCCCAAAGAGTCAGTTCACTTAGTGTGTGCCAGAGTGGAGGGCGACTGGGGCCACGGAGACCACTCAGGCATCCGTGTTCTGATCGTGCGGCATGGCTGACCAAGGAGGATTAATACAAGCAGGGTGGGAGACAGGAGGTAGGCATCCTCCAGGAGGGAGCTGGAGTCTCATGGAGCATGTGCACATGGCCCTTAGGGGCAGAGAAGACGTTGACCAAGGGTCCGGGAGGGCAGCTTGGGCCAAGGGGAGGGAAATGGAACGTGCCAGGCCCAGATGGGATGGACCTGCTAGCTCGAGGTGAGTGGAGGCAGAGGAAGGAAGTCTTTGTGGGAGTAGCGGTCATTCCTGCTAGGTGGGCTAGGGCAGGTAGTGGGGCTGTGTGCAGAGGGTGGATGGGAAGGCAGGCTGCAAAAGTAGCCTGCCTTGGTTAACAAGCAGAGGAATTTTGGAAGCCATAAAAAGCTTTTGTTCAGGGAATGATTTCGTTGTATTTCTGTTCTGGGAAATTCCCGCTGGGGCTAAGGAGGAGGATGGGAGGCAGATGTGAGACCGAGGCCAGGATGTCCCCGCCAGGAGGGAGAGGCTGGACTTGAGAGGGCTGCGAGTGTGCAGGAGGCAGGGAGGGTCTGAGCCTGAGCAGCTTCTGCATGGAGGAGGGTGTCCTCAGACTCCAGAGTGTGGGTCTCGGCTCCTGGGACATCTCAGTGGAAGGCCCCTTGGCCACAGGTCTCTGCCATCTTCTCTCCTTTGGACAGATGGGGTGAGGGCCAGCCTGAGGGCACCGGGCATGTCACAGCCCTGCTGGCCTAGGACTACTTCTCCAAAAGTCCTTCCCTCCACCCGGGAGCGTCGGGCTCCATGGCTGGGTGGTGTGGTCCTCAGGGGTTCAGGAGGCCCAAGGCTGTGGGCACAGGGCCTTCAGCGTGGGGCAGATGCTGGGAGTGGGCCTGCCTGGAGCTCTCCATGTTCTCTCTTCTTCTGCGGTAGGAGTCTCGCTATTGGTGGTGCCAGCCTGCCTGTAGGGGACAGTCCTCAGTTCCCAGTGCTGGCTGTATGGCCTGGGTCAGGCCCTTGCACCTTTCTGATGCACAGTGCCATTGTACACAGTGGGCAGAAGCCCACCGGCCCCTCACAGCCATCGGATGGCATCACAGGTGGGGGGATTAGGGCACGCACGGACCCCTGGCACAGGGAGCTTCCAGGTGCTGCTGCTCAGCAGTTCGCAGCTTTCCTGAGGAATCTGGCCTCGGCCTGGGGCCAGCACACATTTGCCTGGCACTAGCTGTGCCCCGGGCATCAGTGCTCTTACGTCACCACCCAGGGAAAGCTGGTTTCCATTTTAAAAGGGAGCTGGAGACATGTCACGGATTGGTGGTAGGTCCCAGTGGGAGGCCACAGTCTGGTCAGCTCCTCCACTCGTCCCTGACCTCTGGTCACAGCCCTCTACACAGCACTACCGTGGCTGCCCGACACTGGGCAGCCTTTAATCGCTACGCTGCTGGCTACAGGGAACCAACGAGATTCTCCGGATGTTTATCGCCCTGACGGGTCTACAGCACGCCGGCCGCATCCTGACTGCGAGGATCAAGTACGTGCTGTTCCCACTGTCTGCTCCTCAGGTCCCAGCTGCGCAGCAGAGGCCAGTCTGAGCGGCAGGAGGAAAAAGCTGCCTCGTCCTGAGATTGGGGGGTGGGGAGCATGGCACAGCCCCACAGAGCTCACTTGCAGGCTGCTGTTGCTGCAGGGCCTGGGAAGCCAGGTGTGGGAGCTGGCCTTCCCCTGTGGGTGATGGGGACCAGCCGCCCAGGGAAGCCCTCGCTGCCCTATCCTGTGGCCACCTACCCTCCCAGCCTAACTTGAACTCAGTCTCCTCCATCCCCAGGTAGCTCTTGTCCTCCACACTGGGGCAGCTGGTTTCTCAGAACCTGAGGAATGAGAGATGTCCCTCAAACGGTTGTCAGGCTCTGAGGCCAACATCAGACCAATTTCTCTCTTCTCTGCCTCTCTTCCTCTCCTGCACCCCTCTACCCCATCCTAGGGGCAGAGCAATCAGATCTCTGCTGGAGCCCAAGTACAGGTTGCTGGTAGCATTCTGCAGACTCTGTAGTGGGAGACAGCTGCAGGGAAGCTGGCTGTGACTCCGCTGCCCCAAGCAAGTGGCTGCTCTCTGCCAGGCTGGGGGGTCAGCCTGCAGCCAGGAGCCCAGCACGTCTGGGCCAAGGGAGGGGCGTGGAAGTAGGGTGCTGAGGGGCCATGTTGCTGGACAGCGGGAGCCGGCAGCACGGCCTCTGGTCACGGGACTGTGGACTTTCTGCAGTGAGCTTAAACAGGGCCGTGTGATCACAGTCATGGAGACTATTGGCCGGAGGCTGCGGGACTCCCTGGGCCGCACCGTGGACTTGGGACTGACAGGTGAACTTGGACTTGTACACCCCAGTCTTGCGGTGAGTGGATCTAGCTGGCGTACCCTCTACTTGGGTGCCGTCCTTCCAGATGTCCCCATCTCAGAAGGGCTCAGACTGGGGGTTGGGCTAGTCCAGGGGAAGTTGGGGAGCACCAGCTAGCCCGAGGCACCCCAGATGCCCCTACCCTATCTGGGCCCCAGAGCCCTGAGCTATGTGCTGTACCAGGGGACAGGACAAGGCACTATAGGGAAGAGGTACTGAGCTGGGTCCTGTCTTCTGGCCCAGTAGGACAGTGCCAGCAAGCTCGAGGAGAATGTATATTACTTCGGCCGGACTGTCGAGACGTTGCTGCTCCGCTTTGGCAAGGTAACCGGGCCCTGCCAGGCCTGGGGCACAGCAGGCCCTCCGACTTGGCCAACATCCACGAGACTGCTTTTTGCCAGGCGTCTGCCTTTGGCACCAGGCCTAGAATAAAACTCTTGATCCCCAGGGAGGGATGAGGTGGGGAGGTTGGGCTGGCTGTGTCTGCCTGTCCTGGAGGCCACTCAGCTTCTCAGATGGTCACCCTTGCTGGGTGTGTTTTCTCTGATGTTTTCCTGTGCATCTTCCAGGTGAAGAAAGGCTCCCTGGAATTGGGAGGGTGGCCCTCCATGGGGCCTAAATCTGGGGACCTGCTGGTAGGGCTCCTGCTGGGGAAGGTGAGAGTAGCACACTAAGTATCAGCTTCTCGTCTCAGCCAGCTTTCTGGAACCTGGTCTTGCCTTAACCCCTTCTCGAATCTAGAGAGACCAAAGAGAAGGGAAAACACAAGGCAGCCATGAGCTGCCTCCTGTGACCCAAAGGGAAAGATGTCATTGGCTCCACTTTCCCAAGGAACACAGGGAGACTCAAGAGACCGGCAAAGATGCACCCCAGGGCAGGAACCATGGGGGCATGGTCCATCCCAGGTGGCAAGTCCCCACTCTGAGCCCCTGTGTTCCCAGACCATCGTGGAGGAGCAGCTGGTGATGAAGCGGGTGGCCAACATCCTCATCAATCTGTATGGCATGACGGCCGTGTTGTCACGGGCCAGCCGCTCCATCCGCATTGGGCTTCGCAACCACGACCACGAGGTGAGCCCCACCCTACACAGGTGGCCTCTGTCCCGTTGCACTTTAATGAAGCTGATTGTGGGGGAGGGGTAGCTGGTTGGCGAGGCCCTGTCTGGTAATCCCACGAGGGAGAGGCCGAGGCTCCCAGTGGTGGTCACTGAGCGGTTGAGGTGCACGTAGGTGTTGCCAGGGAGGCACGCAAGGGCCTGTGCTGCTCAGAAGACAGGGCCACTCCCTTTTGTCTTCCTGCCTGAGAGAAGGAGGGGGCGAGTGACAGAGTCCTTGAACCCCAGAGTCCTCGAATGTTTGGGGTCTGCCTGCCTCCACCTCTGCCAAGGGGCAGACCCTGCACATTCCTTGCCCAGTTGGAGGAAGGAGATGCTGTCACTCAGCTCTTACGTGTGCCCGGCCCCCACGTGCACTGTCCTGGAGTAGCCCGCGGACACCAGGATTAGTTATAACGTCTGCCTCTCGGAGGAGACAGGCTTAGGGATGCTGAGTAACCTGCCCTGGGGGAAGGGGTAGTCAGGGTCAGGGCTAGAATTAGAACCCAAGACTGTGTGACTTCTGAGCCAGGCCTTTTGACCCCTGCCAGGCTGCCCAGTGTGGCTGACAGGCTGGGTTTCTTGAAGCTCAGAGGTCAGATTCCAGGGCTCTGAAGCAGTTATCCTTTCTGACCTGGGTTCTGGCAGGTTCTGTTGGCCAACATCTTCTGCGTGGACGCTTATTTCCAGAATCTCTTTAGCCTGTCTCAGCTGGACAAGCGTAAGTAGGGTGTCTTCGGGGAGGGAAGGGACGGCCCAACTCCTGGCTCCTGTTGATGGTGAGCCGTTTCTGAACTCTGTCAAGTTCCCAGAGCCTACGCGGCAGGATCTGCCTGCAGATGGGCACCTGCACCATTCACCAAGGCAGTTTCAGACCGAGCGAGTGCAGAGCCCTTGTGCTGGGCCTGCCAGTGCCTGCCCAGCATGCCTGGCTGTGTTCTCAAAGCTGCCCTGGGAAGGGCCACGAAGGCAGGAGACGTGGTAGCTGATTCAGGAGGCAGTGTCTTACCTGTCTCTACCGCTGCACACCGGCCAGAATGAACGTGCCACACCCCCTGTGCCTCAGGCCTTGGCTCTAGAGGATTGAGGGGCTTTGCTCATGCTTTTCAGTTTGTGTGAAATGCGCCGACTCTTTGTAGCTTCTTGACCACGTCTGGGAATACCCAGCTCAAAGTCTACTTCTGACCTTATGGTCCTGTCGGCCTGAAGGCTTTGGATCTGTGTCCCCTGCAAAGCCCAGTCCTGTTGCCAGTGTGGCACTCACCGAGGAGAGTGGCAGATGAATTTTTTCAGGTCCTGGCCCTGGGGGTGTCCCAGGCACCCCTACAGTGCTGACAGGACAGGTAGATACTGTGGAGGGTGACGCTGGTTTCTCCTCCAATGGACTAGAATCACAAAGGGGCCATGTCCTGAGCAAGGGCCACCTCTACCCCCATAGGGTCTGGAGTTTGGGGAAATTAACAGAATGAGCCCTTTGTTACTCAGGAAAGCCTCTGTCCCTTTCTCTTCCTGCAGCCCAGAGCCACTTCCTGGGGGTTTGGAGGAGGGGATCACCTTTAGGGCTGCTTCACGGTGGGTGGGTGACGTTGAAAATGCCCCTGATGCAGAAAGGTCACCCGCTCCCTCCCTCTCTCCCTCCCAGATGCTTCACAAAACCTAGATGAGCAGATTAAGAAAGTGTCCCAGCAGGTCCTTGAGAAGCGAGCCTATATCTGTGCCCACCCTCTGGACAGGACATCCTGAGGCAGGGGACAGTGCTGCCACCTGCCCCCAGGCCATGACCCGTCGATGGACAACTCTCATGCTTTTTTCAGAAGGTGGATAAATTGGGTTTATCACAAATTGAGCCATTTGTTCCCAGTCTGCACTGGAAAGGCTTCCTCCTGGCTTGGTAGCTCTTCCAGGTTTCAGTCTACAGGCACCGCCGTCCAGCAGGATCACGGCTTCTGGACTGAGAGGGAATGGAATGGCTGCACCTGGAATTGGCGGGTATTGTGATAGGTTAGGAGCTGCTACAGAGGAGACGGGCTTGCGCTGCTGCCTCCACGGTGCTAGGCCGATGGGGACCTGTTTCAGGCATGGATAATCACATATTCTCTAAGAAACAGCTTGAAAGCTGTGTACGTGTCACTCATTTAAACTAGAAGCAAATGGGCTAAAAACATGTAGCAGGAACCATTTAACAAAGAATATGAATTGTCACAATTTGTGTGTGCGGTTCCAGCGTTTGCTGTACTGGTTACACTATTGCTCAGAACCAGCCTTTAATGGAAGACAGCACGACCCTGAAAACCACCACCCTTTGGTGACAGCTTTGGGTCCCTTTTGTCCTCACCCTCTGAGAAGAGGGCCCAGAACACTAAGCAGCAGGTGTGCGGTCCAGGCCACAGTGCCTTAGGGTTACAAGTGTTCAGTACTTCTCAGGACATGGGGGAGCAACTTGGCACATACTTATTCCCACCGAGGGCTTTTGTTTCTTTGCAAAGATTGGCCTCCACTCTTTGTTTGAGACAGAGTCTTGCTCTTTTGGCCCCGGTGGAGTACATTGGCATCATCACAGCTCACTGCAGCCTCGAACTCCTGGACTCAAGTGACCCTCTTGCCTCAGCCTCCTAAGAAGCTGGGACTACAGGCATGCACCACCACACCTGGCTAATTTTTCTTATTTTTTTATAGAGAAGGGTCTTGCTATGTTACTGAGGCTGGTCTCGAACTGCTGGCCTCAAGTGATTCCCTGGCCTTGGCCTTTGCTTGTGAACAGACGATGAGAAGGTATCTTCAGGTTGCACTAACAGGCCTTCGCATTTCTCCAGGCTCCCTTCTGCTGTTGCTTGTAAGATATCCCAGGGGTCCCTGTATGCTCACTCTGGCAGGCTTCCAAGCTTTGGACTGGTCTCTGGGAGGTTTAGGGCTCCAAAAAGCCTATTATGGACATTACCCTGAGGGGGAAGGAGGAGGCCAGGCTCGATCTTTTTCCTCCTCATACAGCAAATGAGGTACATGTCCTCATTTGCTGTGATGTTGGAAACACGCAAAGGGGAGGTTGGGAACATGGAGAGCTGAGCTGGCTTAGTAGGTTTGGCCTGAGGATTCTGCCAGGGTTTTGGTAACTAATCTTAAAAAGAGGGAAAGTTTACAAATACTGTGACTTTGGAAATAACTTGCTAGTGAAACCTAAAGTTTTTTGTTGTTGTTGGCTAGTAATTAATGATGGCAAGGGGGCATTCTGCACAGAAAGGAAAGTTAAATATGAAATGTCCGATTTGGGATCAAAAGTGTAGTGGTTCATTATCTTTCAATCAAAAAGCAGTACAATTGATCAAAGTTGCGCCTAAACCATTGACACAGTTTTGCCATCTCAACAGTAGCTTGTTTATGCCAGCAGCAAAGAAGCCTGGAGACTGAGTAGTGATGAAATCGCAAAAGGCGTTTTCCACAGCTTGCTGAGAATTGGGTATTTTTCCTTACAAGGAGCGGTCCAAAGCCTGGAAGAAGTGGTAGTCAGTTGGTGCAAGGTCTGGTGAATATGGTGGATGACAGTTTCTAAGTCCAGCCTCTATGGTTTGAGCAGCGTTGTTGTGTGACATGTGGTTGAGCATTGTCTCGCAAGAGGATTGGCCTGTCTCTGTTGACCAATCTTGGCTGCTTCATCACAACCATCCTCCTCATTTCGTCCAGTTGGTAGCAGTAGACATTTACTGTAGTGGATAATACCAGTGCAGGATCATCAGACAGACACCAGTAGCCTTTTTTGATAAATACTCAATTTTGGACTGTGTTTCAGCACTTCACCTTTATCCAGCCATCGTGCCGGATGCGTGCAGTTGTCAAATAGAATTCCATTTTTGATTACACATAACAATACAGTGTAGAAATGGTTCACCTTTATGTCATGACAGCAAAGAAAGGCAAGCTTCCAGATGATTTCTCTTCTGATGCTCATTTAATTCATGCAGAACCCATCTATCTGGCTTCTTTACCTTGCTCATTTGTTTCAAGTGGTCCAATATTGTTGGAGTAGTAACGTCACATCTTGATGCTGATTCACATGTAGACTGAGATGGATTTGCTGCCACTACAGCTTTTAGGTCATCATTATCCACTTAGGTGTCAGGTCACCCACATGGCTCATTTTCAAAATTAAAATCACCAGAATGGAACTTCTCAAATCATAGATCTAGTGTGTGTTCACTAGCCACATCCTTCCCAAACATTTCATTGATATTTCAAGCTGCCTGTGCTGCATTGGTTTCATGATGGAACTCATATATTTGACAATAACACTACTAATAAGTAAAAAAAAGTAAAACTGAGTTTGTTTTAAATGGAGAAAAGATATAAATATAAATAGGCACTTCACATAAGGAGATACCCAAATGGCCAATAATGTGTGAAACGGTGATCAACATTATTATTTATCAGGGAAAGGCATATTAAAACCAGAATTTAATACCAGCGTACCTCATCAGAGAAGCTAACATAAAGATTGACAAATCCAAGTTTTTGCAAGGTTGCAAAGCAAATGGGACTCTCGTGCATTTGTTGCTAGGATTGTAAAATGGTGTAGCCGCTTTGGAAATGTGGCAAAGTTAAAAGCTAAATATGCCTCCCCTGGGATGATACCTATAATCTAGGTGTATGCCCAAAAGGAATGTGTATATAGCTGCCACAAAGAGGACCTGTACAAAAATGTTGATAGTAGCTTTATTAAGAGGTTCCCCCCTCAAAAAAAAAAAAGCAACCCTGGAAACAATCCAAGTTTAAATCAAGAGAATGGGTAAATTAATCGTGGTATATACATAATGAAAACTGCTCAGCAGTATATATGCAATAACATGGATAATAACAGTGGAGGATAAATCTTTTAAAATACACATGTGGGAGAAAAGAAGCCCGACAAATGAGTACATACCGTATTGTACCATTACATGTGGTTCAAGAACAAGCAAAACTATTATGTGATGATAGAATTCAGCATAACGGTTAACTGGAAAGGGCATGAATATACCTTTTGGGCTGATGACGTGTTCTGCACCCTGACTTGAACAGTGGTTTCATAGGTATATACATAGATTTGTACATTTTACTATTAATATATTAATGTTTACATCTAATGTTACCAGAGATTTCAAAGAGCAGCCTATCATAATTATAAAAGGGTCAAATCAACAAGATAAAACACTCCTGCATTTGTATATGTTGAAAACACAGCTTCAACTATATAAAGCAAAAACGCATGTAAGAGGGAAAGAAGCAAACCTATAATTGAAAGGTTTTTTACAGACTTCCCCTAGTAACTGATAGAAGAAACAAATTTCAAAAATAAGTTTAAAGTAAGGATATAGAAGACTTCAAAAAACAAGTGAACATAATTGACATGACATAGAGCACTACATCAACTAATTAGAAAATATTTTTAACTGAGTCATCATGCAGATGTGATATATAAAAACTTGTGGGGTATGCCGGGCACGGCGGCTCACGCCTGTAATCCTAGCACTCTGGGAGGCCGAGGCAGGAGGATCGCTCGAGGTCAGAAGTTCGAGACCGGCCTGAGCAAGAGTGAGACCCCGTCTCTACTAAAAATAGAAAGAAATTAGCTGGAGAACTAAAAATATATATAGAAAAAATAAGCCAGGCATGGTGGCGTGTGTCTGTAGTCCCAGCTACTCGGAAGGCTGAGGCAGGAGGATCACTTGAGCCCAGGAGTTTGAGGTTGCTGTGAGCTAGGCTGACGCCACAGCAGTCTAGCCCAGGCAACATAGTGAAACTGTGTCTCAAAAAAAAAAAAACTTGTGGGATGCACTTAATATTCATAGGAAATTTATAGCCAAAATGCACATATAATAAAATGAATTTCTAAAAATCAATTATCTAAAGACTCATGTGAAGAAGTTAGAAAAAAGCAAATTAAATCTAAGTATTATAAGAAGGAAATTAAGCAGAAGTCAAGGGAATAGAAAATGTACAATGTGGAAATCAAAAAGCAAACGATTGGTTCTTTGGAGGGAATAATAAATTCATAGATGCAATTTTAATGAAGATCCCAATAGAAAAAAAAACAACAACAAAAAGAAAAAGTGAGTATCCCAATCACACATAAACAGACTCATGCATAAATTGCAACTTAGTCTGACAGGTTTAGCAGTACAGATCACTGGGGGAAAGGATGGGCTATTTAATAAGCAACACTGATCATAAGAAATGAAACTAGATTCTTACCCTCATACAAAAAAAATAAATAAATTCCAGATGAATTAAGAGTTACAGTATGATGAACAAAACTTTAAACCTTTTAGAAGAAAACAGTCATTTTATGACCTTGGGGTAGGGGAAAGACAAAACATTTAGTAAATTAAGAGAACTTTATTGAAAGACACCATTAAAAGGGTAAAAAGTCAGAAACCAGATTTTTGCCACACATAAATGCCAATGGGCTGGCACTGAGAATGTTAAAACTGAATGCCACCTAAAAGTCAACAGAAAAAAGATAGAAGTTATCAATAAATTTATGAAAAGAGATATTCAACTTCATTTGTAAACAATGAAATGCAAATTTAAAATGTCTCCATGAAACACTGTTACAGATCAAATTAGCCATCTGTTAAGTCTGACTATCACATGTCAGCATGGAAGTAGGGTTATGGGAACTTGTGCATGATGAGAGGGTATACACTGGTATAGTTTTAGAAAATAAAATATTATCTAGGCAAGTGGATTACTGTTCAGCAATTCTAATCCTAGAAAAAACATCCTGCATATATTTTAGCAGAAGACATGTTAGCATATGTTTACAGTTATATCATTTAAATAGCAAAAGCTAAAAATCTAAATGCCTGTAAGTAAACTGATATATTTCTATAACTATGCATCAACATGGTTGAATCTGATTAATACTGAGCAAAAAATGAAAACTGCAGAAGATCATATGCAGTCTCATTCCATTTAACATTCAAAGACAGGTAAATCGAGGCAAAATGTTCATGAATATATACATGAATTTATAGGGAACAGCAATTGAAAGGTAACATTTGGGGTAATGTTTACTTCTGGGTAGAGCTTAAGGGATGGGAAGGGGCACACAGAAAACTAAAGGGTGTTGATACAGTTTTATTTCTTAAGCTACGTGGTGGGTATAATTGGTTCTATAATTTTTAGCGGCACACACAAGCTCTTATGTATATTTACTATTATGAAAACAGTAACAACTAATTAATGAGAATAGCTGAAACAGGAAATCATGAGAATTTCTGGAAAATAATATGGTGCAATTGAAAACTGTAAGTTAACATAATGGTCGCAGGAAGAACAAATTAGTGAACTGGAAGATAGAGCAGAACATGACGCCAAAGACCAAGAAGTGCAAATTAAGAGGGCGAAGTACAGAGGAAGACTCAGCGTCAGTGAGTATCTGTGTGATAGACTCATTCCAGAACGAGGGAGCACAGAAGGGAGAAAGGAAAAATTTGAATTAAAAAAAAAAAAAGCCCCCACTTGGATACCTAGAAATGAACGCCATGAATTAAGAGAAAGTTCTAAAAGATCTATAGGGAAACATAGTTTAGCTAAAAGAATCAGATGAACATCAGACTGCCTGCAGCCCTGGATTCTAGAAAGCAGTGGAGCTCTGGGTGGGAGGCGGAGGAATGAGATTCCAATCCATGATCCTGGGAACAGCTCGGCTGCTGTGCAAGCGCAGGCACTGAAGACTTGGCCCGCGAGACCCTGGACGTCTGTTACCCACAAAAGCTTTCTGAAAGGAAAAAAAATAAAGGATAAAGTAAAAAATGAGCTCAAGAAGTGGTAGCAAACACAGAAAGTAGAATTTTTTTTTGGAGACAGGTGTTCTCTCTCTGTTGCCCGAGCTAGAGTGCCATGGTGTGCAACCTCAACTCCTGGGATCAAGGGATCCTCCTGCCTCCGCCTCCCAGGTAGCTGGAACTACAGGCATGCGCCACCGTGCATTTTTTAAATATATATTTTTAGTTGTCCAGCTGATTTCTATTTTTTTAGTAGAGACGGGGTCTCGCTCTTCCTCAGGCTGGTGTCAAACTCCTGAGCTCAAACAATCCACCCGCATCAGCCCCCCAGAGTGCTAGGATTACAGGCGTGAGCCACCACGCCCGGCCTGTAAAATAATTTTAAAGAGATTTATTCTCAGCCAAATTTGAGGACCATGACCCAGAGCCACGCCCAAGAAGCCTTGAGCAATGGACTCACTGTGGTTGGGTTAGTTTGGTTTTAAATATTTCAGGGAGACAGAGGTT
The DNA here is from genome assembly GCA_004363605.1 of Indri indri. Taxonomy (NCBI): domain Eukaryota; kingdom Metazoa; phylum Chordata; class Mammalia; order Primates; family Indriidae; genus Indri; species Indri indri. The sequence continues at coordinate 21,979 of RJWJ010017323.1, forward strand.
ACAGGTAAAGTCATAAATCAATATGTGGAAGTCATACATTGGTTTTGGCCCAAAAAGGTGGGCCATTTCGAAGGGGTGGGCTTACAGGTGATAGGTAGGTTTAAAGACAGGAAGCTTTTGTCTAAAGGCTTGGAATGTTAAGATACATAAGGCTGTAAAATCAGAGACAAAACACTGGACATGTTTGCTGTGTAAATTGATGACCTCCAGGTTTGTCTTGCATAGCCTTAGGCCTGTTTAATGAGTTGCAAAGGAAGTCTCCAAGAAGGGAGGGGGCATGATGAGGCATGTCTGACCTCCCTCCTTGTGGCAGGCAATTTAGTTTTAGGATATCCCCTTGGCCAAGAGAGCGTTCATTCCATCAGCTGGTGGGAGGGGGGAGATTTAAGATTTTATTTTAGTTCACAATTCCCCCCTTTTGGCCAACATCTGCCAGAGGCAGCATCTGTGGCCAAACTCTTATTTTGTCTTGTCCGCTGTCAGGGTGGTGTGGTTACCTGCCCCGGAGACATCTAGTCCCTTGGTGGGAGCCTTGTGGCCAAGAGGACTGAATAGCCAAAAGGGCTTACAGCCAATTAAATGTTTTAAGTCAGACAGGACTGGAGCGAGATAGGCACTCATCAACCCTTTAAAACCTTCTAGACAACATTAGAGTAAAAGCCAAAATGTCAGAGGCAAGGCTACAAAATTAATTGATCCACAAGTGTTGAACTACCATGTTCTCGTGTTTAGTGGTAGACTTGCAGCAAACATAAGCATTGTTAACTATTCAAGCTAAGGAAGCTTAGAGACTCTGATTGTGTCACAGTATTTTAGTCTCTTTAGTAATTTATACTAAGGTGGCTGATAAATTACTTGTTAGATCTCCTTTTATATAAACCCATACCTGAGAACAATTATACTCAGGAAATTCTAAGTCTATAGGAAGCAGGAAAAAAAAAATTATGATTGGGATGAATATCTGCACCCCATGGCCTGAAAAGACAAAGTTTTTCAGTTAGTATTTGTTTAGGCTTCTGCGTGCCCCTCCTTGATCTGGAGGGTCTAAACTACTCCCATGCCTCTGAATGGGGCCTTATAATCTCGCAGGCCCCCTCTTGCATGATATAGTCCCTGAGCCTAGAGGGAGGATATTTGAGCAGGGTGTTGGCAGATTCAATAGTTCTAGGTCCTGGGGATATCAGGTAAACTTGTTATTTACTTAAAACCTGTCAGGACTCTGGAAAACAAAACAAGAGAATCAGTAATGTTTTAAATAAAGAGTCTTTTGATAAAAATTGAGTTCGGTCAAACGAGGTTTAGTTAGGTATACTCATGGACATACCAGTTTTCTTCATAAAGTTCTGAACGTTTGTTTTGTTTTAGTTTGTTGGTGTATAATATCCAAAGTTACCAGAAACCCGTATTCAAGTTAACTTGTTGGTCCTTCCCATGACTTTACTTGAGGAAGCAAACTTTGGACTCAGCCAGAAAGAACCACTTTCTGAGATGAATCAAAGTAAAATAATAATTGTCTAGGGATGACAAAACTTGGACTAGCCATGGTTAAAGAGACAACTGACAAAAGTGGTTATTTTTGTGGCATATGGCAATTTACGTAATAACCATAATTACTGATACCATACACCAAGACGTCAATATTTTACAATACTGGAACATATGTTAATAACATACAAATATAACCAAAATAAAAGTTAAACACCATTTCATATTTGACAATGTTCCCTGTATGGTTTTAATGTACCAAATAAGTCTAATGTCTGTCTTAGACTTTCAGTGGCCCTAATATATAAAAAGCTACTTTAAGGTCAAAAGGCTGGATTTAGAATTTGGGTTTTGGAAAGTTTGTCAAATATCAAAGCCTTAAAATGTTTGTTCAAATACAATCATGAGCCACTATAAAACGAGGGTCATTTATTTAACCAGGGGAGATAGTCGTCACAAGATTCTGACAGGGATAAAGTAAGTTATGTGGGTGTAAACCTTAACCCTTTTTAAGGCTTAGTCAAAACCTAATAAAGAGAGCACAGGGATTATCTTGATAAAGTATAAAATCTTTGCTTCTTTTAGGTGAGTTACAGAAAAGTAAAGAAAAACCTCTGTAGCGTGATATTTTTTTTGAAATCAAAAGGAAACAAGTTATAGAATCAAAATGAGTACATCATGTCATTTCATTAAGAGCAAATTAATATCTACAGAAAACTTTTTTAACCAAAATTTCTTTTTTTTTTTAACTGTAGCCAACTGGACCACATACAAAATTTCTTAAAAAAGGGAATTTATCCCTTTACAAACTTTATCACACCTGCATGGACCATAGACTGTGAAACATGCTGAACAACTTTCTGTTTTCTCCTTACATTCTCTTTTCCTATATAAGCAGTCATTTTTGGACAAAAAATTTCCATACAAGATCCTTTCTTTACATCCTTTCTGTTTAACCTTTCTTACCAAAAAAAAAAAAAAAAAAAAAATTCATTGCCTTTTTACATCTTTCTCTGACTCACAAATTACATTCTATTGTGTTTTTATTTTCTTTCTAAATCCATTTTGATTCAAGCTTTAAATAACTTCTGAATTAGACAAAGATATATAATTTTAATAAGAACACATTCTGTTTCTTTTATAATTTCTCTTATTAAAAACATCTTATTCTTTGGTACACTTTATATGTAGAATCACATCCATTGACTACAATTCTTATTTTTAGTAACTTTAAATTTTAGTAAATGCTTAAAGAGCAGGAAGTCAGGAATTGTTCATCATAAGACACTTGTCATGAAGCAAGATTGCAGGTTACTATAAAATTATAGCCAAACCGATAATTCAAATATTTTTAAAATGCAAAAATCCTATTCTTTCACAGAGAGGAGACTCAGTTTTCAAACAGTGTAGGACCTAATAGACAGGCTGGAGTAGAAGTCAAAGAGGAGGCAGGCTGACTCTGTCTCTTCCTCGTTCCCTTCCTTTTGCAGTTTATTAAAAGGTAAATAAAAGAATCTTTTGTTATTCTTATGAAAATCATATGAAAATCTGGGTCAAAAGAGAAAGCCAAAGTTTTCATTGTATAAGTGTATTAATGATAAAATTAACCGTAATAAAATCTTATAAACAAATCCATTCTAATAATTTTAACCAATTTAACTGTAAGTTGATTTTTACAAACCTTTTATAACTTTTAACTTTTATATCCATTTAACTTTTAATGATCATTTACATATGAATTTTAAAGCCATTTCAAAAACCAATAAATTAGACAAAATTATCTTTTTTAACAAACTCTTAATATTTGTCTTATTACCTTTTTATTAAAATTTTTTTATATAGAATTGTTTCCCTTCCATCTAGGAGTTTCAGTAACATATATTAATCATAATGTCAACTCTTAGAAAAACCTAGGAAGTTAAAGTAACTTTGAACTTTTATGAGTCACCAATGTTATTTGCATTCCTTAATATAAAAATAAGATATCTAGGTATATAAGTTAAACTTATGTTTAAGAACTAATGTTCTTGTATTTTACCTTTTATATGACTCAGACATTTGGGTTTGTTTAATTTATGAGTGCTCCCTTATTTTTAAGCCAGTACAGAACCATGTGAGCACAAACATGTAATACATGGACATACACAAAACATTCCTAAACACACACACACACACACACACACACACAAAGTTCTAATAGATTTTACCCTAGAACTCCAGCCATGAGATGGCAACACAATGCACCAGTCTGTAAAAGACAGCTGGTTCCACATTTCTTCTGACGAAACTGGAACTTGTTCACAGGGCAACCTTTAGTTTCCCTTTCACTGTGGCTCCCAGCTTTTATTTCATGTCATGTCCCAGCGTGTGGCCCAGGGCAGAGGTGGCTGTGATGGTCACTGGCTCCCTCTCCTGCCATGAAGCACAGAATGGAGAAGAGGAGGCGGTGGCTTCCTCTCATCCCCACCTCAGTGTGCGTGTCCAGGGCGCACTGGCCGCCCTGCTTCCTCACTGCAGAGGCCACACTGGCTGTGTCTCTGAGCGATTCTTTTTAGACCCCCAGAGCTGAGAAGTCAGTTCACGTAGGCACAGTGCCAGGGCAACCAACATCATGGCTTCAGTTCTACCATGGACCATATCAAGCTCATAACTGTCTTTTCTTCTAAGACTTTAGCTTAAGCATGCCAAATTTTTTAAAATGCATATTTTTATCCTTGTTATGCTGTGAATAAAACTGTTTAAGTCTATATTAGCTTATGTGAATGAATAATGACCACAAACAGCTAAGTTTTGTACACTTTCAGGAGGGTATTTTATATTAATTGAGGAAATATTTCATGAGCATCTATCATGAGCTAGGCAAAGTGCCAAATGACAGAGGCATGGTAGGACAGAAGAGAGAGTTCCTGAACACAGAGGTAGACTTTTTTTTTTTTTTTTTTTTTGAGACAGAGTCTCACTCTCTTGCCTGGGGCGAGTGCCG
>RJWJ010017324.1:0-33170 GCA_004363605.1 Indri indri
GTGTGTGTGTGTGTGTGTGTGTGTGTGTGTGTGTGTGTGTGTGTGTGTGTGTGTGAGTGACAGAGAGAGAGGGAGAGAGAGATTGTGTGATGCGTCCTGCCTCAGGACTTCCCCATGTGGTCCCGGCCTGAGATCTTTGCAGCACAATTCTTCAGGGGAATTTATTCCTCCAGTTTTTGCTTGTTTGTTTTGACTTTTTTATTTTTGATTTTTTGGAGACAGGGTCTTGCTCTGTTACCCCAGCTAGAGTGCAGTGGTGTCATCATAGCTCGCTGCAACCTCAAACTCCTGGGTGCAAGTGATCCTCCCGCCTTGGCCTCCCAAAGTGCCAGGATGACAGGTGTGAGCCACCGCACCAGGCCCTTTCTCCTGTATGAGGCGCTGACTTCCTAGAATCCTTGGGGCTTACTTGACCTTGTAGCTTTCTCAGCCTTATAGTTCCTGAACAGAAAAAAAAAGTATTTGCTGTGATTCGAATGTGTGTGTCCCTTTAAAATTCATGTTGGAACTTAAACCCCAAGGTGATGGTATTAGCAGGTGAGGCCTTTGGAAGGTGATTGGGCGATGAGGGCTCGACCTTCACAGATGGGATTAGTGTCCTCATGAAAGGGCTTGAAGGAGTAACTTTGTCCCTTTTTGCCCTTCTGCCATGTGAGGATACAATGAGAAGGTGCCGTCTTAGAAGCACAGCACAAGCCCTTACCAGACACTGAACCTACTGATGCCTTGATCTTGGTCTTTCCAGCCTCCGGAACTAGAAATAAATTTCTGTTATTTATAAATTACCCAGTCTAAGGTATTTTGTTATAGCATCCTGAACAGACTAAGCCAGAAATTGGTACTGAGAAGCGGGGTGCTGCTGTAGCAGACACCAAAAGCTGGGGAAGCGGCTTTGGTGACGGGCAGAGGCTGGGAGAGTTATGAGGGATTGCCATGGAAGGAGCCTTAAGGGCAATTCTGGTGGGAGCTCAGAAGAAGACGATGGCTGTAAAGAGAGCCAGACTGTTTAGAGATCACTTATGTGGTTGTGATCTGAATGTGGGTAGAGAAATGGGCAGTAAAGGCCATTTGGATAAGGTCTTAGAGAGAAACGAGGAAATATGTTACTGGAAACTGGAGAAAAGGTCATCCTTATTATAAAGCGGCAGCATCTGCACAGTGCCATCTCCATGGGTACGGGAGTGCACGAGCTGGGAGGGTATGGCTACCTCCACCTACATGTCAAGGATGCCCCAGACAGCCTCAGGGTCCAGGCAGAGAACTGACCGCAGGGGCTGGACCATTGCAGAGTCCCCACTAGGGTGATGCCCAGCCGAGTTATAGAGGTGGGGCACCGAAGAGAACCCCTCAAGTGCAACGCCTAGTGGAGCTGTTGGGGTGGGGTCACTCCTGAGACCCCAGACCCGTAGAGCCACATTGTTTAACTCCAGCCTAGGAGAGCTGCAGGCGTACATGTGACTTCGACACATGAAAGCTGTTGTGTTGGCTGCACCCAGCAAAGCCCTGGGGCCCAACCCCAGCCTCAGTGTGTCTGAAGGGTGGAACATGGAGCCAAAGAAGATTATCCTGGAGTCTTAAGATTTAATGTTTGTCCTGTTGGATTTGGTCGGAACCCGTTATCCCTTTCTTCTTTCCCATTTCTCCTTTTTGAAATGGGAACGTGTATCCTATGCCAATCTCACCATTGTATTTTGGAAGCACATAAGGTATCTGATTTCACAGGCTCACAACTGGAGGAGGAATTTGACTCAGGATGAATCACACCTCGAGTCAAACCCAAATCTGATTTAGATGATACTTAGATGAGACTTTGGACTTGGATTTTAAGGTGATGCCGGATCTAATTAAGACTTTTGGGGCTATTGGGAATGAATGTATTTTGAAGTGAGAAGAACATGAATTTGGGGGTTCAGGGGCCAAATGCTGTGATTTGAATATTTGTGTCCCTCCAAAATTCATATTGAAACAATCCCCAATGCAATGCAATGTATTTAGAGGTGGGACCTTTCGGAGGACATAGTGAGAAGATGCCACCTTTGAAACAGACAGAGCCTTCATCAGACACTGACTCTGGCAGCACCTCGGTCTTGGACTTCCCAGCCTCTAGAACTGTAAGAAATAAATTTCTGTCTTTACAAATTACCCACTCTAAGGTATTTTGTTGTAGCAGCCCAAAGAGACCGAGGCAGTATTATTCTTTTGTGTTTTTAAACCTGAAACCAGAATAAAAACTTGTCTGCTGAAACTTAATCCCCAATTTAAGTATCTAAATCTTGAAGATGGCCTAAAGGCAAATCTTCACACTGGAGATGATTGATTTGACTATTAATCCTGGATTAGATGTTCTGTGGTGAGATAATTGCAGGTTATCCAAACAAGTCAAACCTGTATGGTTAACGAGTAGAACTAAATTTTTTTCAAGAAGAATGTATGGTTCCAATTGTTAACAATGATTACTCTTGGGATTTAGGAATGGGGGTGGATGTTAAAGAAGTTTTAATCCTTTCTCTTTATACACTTCTGTAGTGTTTGAATTTAAGAATGTATATTCTTGGCCGGGTGCAGTGGCTCACGCCCGTAATCCTAGCACTCTGGGAGGCCAAGGCAGGCGGATCGCTCAAGGTCAGAAGTTCGAGACCAGCCTGAGCAAGAGCAAGAATCCCCGTCTCTACTAAAAATAGAAAGAAATTATCTGGACAACTAAAAATATATATATAGAAAAAATTAGCCGGGCATGGTGGTGCATGCCTGTAGTCCCAGCTACTGGGGAGGCTGAGGCAGGAGGATCGCTTGAGCCCAGGAGTGTGAGGTTGCTGTGAGCTAGGCTGACGCCACGGCACTCTAGCCCGGGCAACAGAGTGAGACTCTGTCTCAAAAAAAAACAAAAACAAAAACAAAAACAAACAAACAAACAAAAGAATGTATATTCTTTTTGTAATTTCAGAAGAAAACAAATGAATTTGGTTAGATGTAAATTGGAACTGCTCTATAGAAAATCAAAGAAACTGCCTGAATTATCTAATTTTAACTAAATTTGAAAAAGAGTGTCTGACATCACCTAATTACCATGCGCCAATTTGTCCTGTGGTAGCTGCCTGGTAGTAGAGATTATAGATACTCTGTCTGCAAAAGCCTTCCCCAGGGCAGTGACACTGGAAGTACCTTCCAGGTTGAGTGGCATTTCCTCACAGCACAGGGAGAACCTGAAGGTCCTTTCCAGTCTCCCATAAACAAATACGGTCTCTTTATTCTGTTGTGTTTCTACTATTTTTATGTTTTTAATGGCCATTCTATTTTTTAAGTGGTAAAGGTATACATCCTCATTGTAAAAAAAATTTAGACAGAATAGAAACGTAAAAACCTCGTTCTGCAGAGGTAACCACTGTGTAGTTTGGTTGTACACCCTTTCAGATTTTCTTTATAGACACATACACACATATAATTTCATTTTTTATTTTTTATTGAGATATAATTCACATACCGTAAAACTCACCATTTTAAAGCATACAACTCAGTGGTTTTTAATATATTCATGAAGTTGTGCAATCATCACCACTGTCTATTTCCAGAACATTTCATCACCCCAAAAAGAAACCTTATACCCATTAGTAGGCACAACCCAGTCTTCATTTCCTTCTCCTTGGCAACCACTAATCTATTTTCTGTCTCTATAGATTTGCCTTCTCTGGACATTTAGCTTAACGGAATCATACCACATGCGGCCTCTGTGCCTCGTTTCCTTCACTGACCGTGTTTGCAAGGTTTATCCACAGTGAGGCAGGCACCATACTCCATTCTTTTTTATGGGGAATAATACTATGTTGTATGGATATGCCACATTTTGCTTATCCATTTGTCAGCTGATGGACATGTAGGTTGTCCCCAGTTTGGGGCTAGTACAGGTAATGCTGTGAGCACTCATTCATAAGTTTTTGTATGAACATGTTTTCAATTCTTTTGGGTATATACCTAGGAGAAGAATTGCTGGGTCATATGGTAACTCTGTGTTTAACTTTTTCGAAGAACTATCAAAATGTTTTCCATGGCAGCTGCCCTGTGTTTCATTCCCACCAGCAATGGACCAGGGTTCTGTGAACTAAAATAAAATCTTAGGCTCATCCCACACCGGCTGACTGAATGGACCCCCTCTCAGCCAAGGGGATATCCTGAAACTAAATTGCCTGCTACCAGGAGGGAGGTCAGACATGCATCATCACGCCCCCTCTGTTCTTGGGGACATCCTTTGTTACCGATTAACAGGCCTGAAGTTATGCAAGACAAACTGCAGGTCCTTAATTTACACAACAAATGTATGTCCAGTGGCTTGTCTAATTAACAGGTCCTGATCTTAAAACATTCCAAGCCTCTGGACAAAGCTTCATGTCTTTAACCAATTACAAGTCAAAGAATCTTTAAACCCACCTATAACCTGTAAGCCCCCTGCCCCCCCTCCTTCGAGAAGGCCCACCTTTTTGGGCCAAACCAATGTAGGCCTGCCACGTATTGATTTATGACTTTATCTGTAACCCCTGTCTCCCTGAAATGTATAAAACCAAACTGTAACCCAGCCACAGCAAACATGGCTCCAGGTCATGGTCCTCAAATTTGGCTCAGAGTAAATCTCTTTAAGATTATTTTACAGAGTTTGGCTTTTTTTCCATTGACAGCTCTAATTTCTCCACATCCTCACCAACACTCTTTTCTTTTTTTTTTTTTCCTTAAATTCTAGCCATCCTAGTAGGTGTGAAAGGTATCTCATTGTGGTTTTGATTTGCATTTGTCTAATGACTAATGATGTTGAATATTATTTTGAGTGCTTGTTGGCCATTTACGTATATGCTTTAGAGAAATGTCTATTCCAACCCTTGGTTCATTTAAAAAATTAGGTTGTCTTTTTATTGTTGAGTTATAAGAGTTCTTTATATATTCTGGGTACAAATCCCTTGTCAGAATTTTCTTTTTTTTGAGACAGAGTCTCACTCTGTTGCCCAGGCTAGAGTGCCATGGTGTCAGCCTAGTTCACAGCAACCTCAAACTCCTGGGCTCAAGCGATCCTCCTGCCTCAGCCTCCCAAGTAGCTGAGACTGAAGGTACATGCCACCATGCCCAGTTAATAATTTCTAATTTTAGTTGCCTGGCTAATTTTTTTTTTTCTATTTTTAGTAGAGACGGGGTCTCGCTCTTGTGCAGTCTGGTCTTGAACTCCTGACCGCAAGCAATCGTTCCAGAGTGCTAGGATTACAGGTGTGAGCCACAATGACTGGCCCCTTATCAGATATATGATTTGCAAATATTTTCTCCCATTCTCTGGGAGAAAGAATTTTATTTATTTATTTATTTTTAGAGACAGGGTCTCGCTCTGTCACCCAGGCTAGAGGGTAGTGGTGGGATCTTAGCTCACTGCAGCCTTGAACTCCTGGGCTCAAGTGATCCTCCCACCTCAGCCTCCCAAAGTGTTGGGACCATAGGCGTGGGCCACCATGCTCAGCTTGGATTTTATTTTTTAGAACTAAAATGGGTTACTAAAGACACCGTTCTGTAACTTGCTCTTTTTCTTTAACAGCATATCACGGGCATCTTTCAATGTCAAGAGAAAGCTACCTCATTTTTTTCCCCTATCTTATTCCCCCGCCCCTCATTCTTTTTCATGGCTGCATAGCATTCCATCATAGTTTTACCACCGTTCATTTGATTGGTCCTCTGCTGAGCTTTAGAGAGTCTTTGTCTGGTGTGTTAGTGAGAGACCCACGCAGCAACTCTTGAGCAGGAGAAGCTGTCATCTCGTCACCATGCTGTCTGCTCTTGGATGAGGTGAAAATACAAGTAGGCACAGGAAGTGTCTCTAACCTGCTTACACTTCCTCTCTGAACCCATGCGGTTTCACAACCCCCACAGGCACAGCCCCCCCGCCCCAGTGTCACCAGCCTGGCGCCTCTGTGAGAAAGTTCCACTGCAGGAGGCCCCAAGGCATCATCATTTCCCTCTTTCACCCTGTCTGGGTTGCCAGCAAATCCCAAGGGCCCCCTGAGACTGAGCCTGGTCCTCGGGTCCCTCCAGCGCTGGGAAGATGAATTCCTGCGTGGTCCTGAACACACTGCTGCTGTACTGGACTGTTCTCTCCGGTGAGCAGGGGAGGGGTAGGGGAGGGGCAGGGGAGGCGCACGTGTCTGTGACCAGGGCACTGCGGGGCTGCGGGCAGGGCGGGAATGGCCATAGGTATTAGGGAGTCCTGGAGGGAGAGGGGGAAGAGAAAAGCCAGCCAGCCAGTCAGAGCCACCGGCGCAGGCAAGGTGCCAGGAAAAGACAGAGAAGGGACGGGAGGTAGCACAAAGGGGAGGGGGGCGGGATGTTCTTTAAAAAGGCAGCCGGCTAATGGGCACCTGGAGCTGGGAGGAGAATGCTGGGTTCTGGCGCCACCCATGGTACCACCTGTCTGTGTGGTCTTAGGCAAGTCCTTCCCCTTCCCTGCCTCGTCAGTCCCTTCCTCTCGGCAAATGAAGGCGCAGGCACCCCTGACATCCCAGGATGCTGCCGGAGGAAAGCAGGGCGGGAAGGGACAGTGTGGCATGTGCCCTAGACAGGCTGCCTGAGGCGCGGCCACGCAGAGGGGCTCAGGGAGAGCTGGGCCCTGGAGGGGTGGGGAGCGCGGAGGCCGCCTCCCAGGATCAGGGCATCCAGAATGCCCACGTCTGTGGGAGGAAGCCCTCCCCGCAAGGCCCAGCATCTGAGTTCTGGGGCACCCAGGCCCACGCCCACAGGAGAAGCTGTATGTGGGCAGGCACATCCTGCCCTCCTGTCCTGGGGCATCCCCATCTTGGCCTCTGCCTGGGAACTTGGCCACCCTACGCCCCTGGGGCCCCCAGGGCCTCCTCTCTCACCGCCTCCGCCTTCTCATTCTTCCTTCTTTGTCCAGTGGCCAAATGGGAAGTGTGTCCTTCTCAGGCCCTGTGAAAAGCTCTCAGCGCTCTGGGTGGCAGGGAGTGGCTGCTTCCATGTCCCCAGAGTCAAGGCCCTGGAGGGGAAGTCCAGGGGGTGTGGGTGGCCTGCGGAAGGGCAAGAGGGCCGGGGTCAGCCGCCTGCCAGGCACGTGCGGTCCCTCGGAAGCAGCTGACAGCGCTGGCCTCCCTCAGCGCCCGCCTGGAGCTACAACCTGGACGTGCGGCATGTGCAGAGTTTCTCCTTCGCGCCAGCCGGGAGGCACTTTGGGTACCGCGTCCTGCAGATCGGAAACGGGTGAGCTGCCAGCCCCCCAACCTCTGTCCACAGGCCCTCCCTCCTGGTGCCCCCTAGGGCTGCCCCTGCGGCCAGGGCTCACCCACCCCGGGTGGGTCCGTCAATGAGCTGGGGCGGGTCTCCAGGACATCCCCGTCTGGAGGAGTCTGTCGGTGGGAATTCTCGCCAGACAAGAGCAAGGCCATCAAAGAGTAGGATGAGGCCGATCATTAGGGCACCACGCAAATGCCTAATAGGGGAAACATCACAGCCCCAACACACTTGGACACTACCACAAAGTAAGCCATAAAGGAATTTTGAATTGAGGACTGACAGAATGAGCTTGTAATACGACATTCTGGCGGATTACTCTCTGGGCCTCAGTGTTTCTAGACTGTAAATGGAAATGCTCCTCAACTTTCTAGAATTCCGGCATATGGAATTATTTCTCTGGGATTCCATAGGGAAGAGGTGGGGGCTGAGGAACCTTCCTGAAGGGGAATGGCTGCATTGTTTTGAGATTCTTGGTGGGGCATCCGAACCTCCTTAATAGGCAGCAGTGGGTGGGTGAAGACCTGGGCAACTACATCTCACAGGTGAGATTTCTCATCAGGGTTGTCGTGGGAGCTCCAGGTGAGGGGAACAGCACAGGAAACCTCTATCAGTGCCAGCCAGGCACTGGAAACTGCCTACCAGTCAGCCCGAGTGGTGAGTAACCGGCTAGGGAAATGGGAAGAATGGGGTCTCTGGGGAAACTGAGGCAGGCCCCAACAAGCCTGGATTGCCTAAGTCCCTCTAGACCAAACTTTTGGTGCCTACAGGTTCCAACTATACCTCCAAGTACTTGGGAATGACCTTGGCAACAGACCCCACAGGTGGAAACATTTTGGTAAGAATTTTGTGGAATGGCGATATCAGAGCCTATGAAGCTCAATGGTAGGAACAAGAGATTGAAAAGAGGAGGAAAGAACCTGGGTAAAGGATCCCATAGAAAGTCAAGAGCATCAGAGAAACTCAGGTTCAATTGGTGTTTACTGAGAACCAACTATGAGCCAGCTATTTTCAAGCCCTTACTTACCTCAGGTTCTTTCCAAATATGAAATATCTATGACCATTGATACACAATATGATTTTTGGTGATATACAAACTTCTTATGTTTTACTAGTTATGTATTAATTTATTGGCTTATTATTAATAGAAAAAATATATAAGCACATCATATTCATTATTTCCTGGATCTTATTGCTAGGAAGAGGCTAAAGTTAAGAAAAAGTAAATTTAAAGGAAAATATTAAGTAAATAACAGTATGCTCAAATGGCAGAAATTGTGAGGTATTACACAAATGCCTAAAGTTTGGGAAACACTACCTTATCTCTTTTAACCCTCAAGACACACAGGTGAGTTGGGGATCAGTATACACATTCCACACACGAGGAAACAGGACCAAAAAGGTTAAGAGACTTGGCCAAGGTCACATGGTTACAAAGTGGTAGAGCCGGGATTTGAATCAAATTCTCATTTGATTCCAAGTTCATTACTCTCTCCAATTTATCCCGGCCAGCATCATTCTGTGTGAGAGACAAGGCTGAGTGAAATATTGACCCAGTATTTAATTGGAGCTTATTTATTTAGCTACTATTACATGCCAGGCATTGTGCTAGGTTCTCATGGGGGACGGGGAGGGAGAGACAAAGGTGACCACGACAGGAGCTCTGACTTTCAACATTGCAGTCTGGCAGGAAAGATAGTCATAAATGAAAGAAACGGCATCGTACATTCTGGGAATCATATTTGGTTTAGCCTAAACACAGAATGTGAGATTGGAAATGGGAGAGAATGGGCCTGGAGATGTCGGATAGTGCTCAACTATAAACAATATGAATGCCAAGTAAGGAGCTTGGACTTCATCCTGTAGACAGCACGTGTCCATTGGCACAGAGCATTGGTAGCAATGGAGAAATGGCTGTGGAAAGTCGTGGAGGCAGCGTCAGCTTGCCTTGGTAACCAGTTGGATGGAGAGAGGGTGGGCGAGGGACAAGGACTCTCAAGGTTCTTCTTGGCTGATGCTGCCTCAAAAGAACATAGCAACGCCTTTGCTTCCTTTAGGTCTGCGACCCTGGGCTGTCTCGGACATGTGACCAGAACACCTACCTGAGTGGCTTGTGTTACCTTTTCCACCAGAATCTGCAGGATCCTGTGCTACAAGGGCGCCCTGGTTATCAGGGTAAGGAACTGGGGACTCAGTGGGCAAGAATACCTCCAGTGGCTGCCCCTACATGGGGACCAAACACTGGAGACACTTCACCAGGTCCCTTTGTCTCTGGCCTCTGCAGAATGTATAAAGGGCAATGTAGACCTGGTATTTCTGTTTGATGGCTCGGGGAGCTTGCGGACAGATGAATTCCAGAAAATACTGGACTTCATGAAGGATGTGATGAGGAAACTCAGCAATACTTCATACCAGGTAAATATGTCAGGGTTCTTGGTTACAGACACTGGATGCCTGCCTGAACTAGCTTGAGCCATCAGAGGAAAATTTAGTATGTGGTATTGCCAGAATCTATGGGCTTGGCTGTAGCTAGACCTCTGGGAGGGACAAGAGCCAGGGAGTGGAAAGCATCTAGGATTCTCTCTAGTTCTCATGTCTGTTTCTTTTTCTTTCTTTTTTTTTTTTTTTTTCTGAGACAGAGTCTCGCTTTGTTGCCCAGGCTAGAGTGAGTGCCGTGGCATCAGCCTAGCTCACAGCAACCTCAAACTCCTGGGCTCAAGCAATCCTTCTGCCTCAGCCTCCTGAGTAGCTGGGACTACAGGCATGTGCCACCACGCCCAGCTAATTTTTTCTATATGTATATATTTAGTTGTCCAGATCATTTCTTTCTATTTTTTGTAGAGACGGGGTCTCGCTCTTGCTCAGGCTGGTCTTGAACTCCTGACCTTGAGCAATCCACCCACCTCAGACTCCCAGAGTGCTAGGATTATAGGCGTGAGCCACCGCGACAGCCTCATTTCTGTTTCTTTTTATGCCTTTGCTTCCTTCTTTTCTTGCTTTCTCTGTAGACAGGCTCCCTTAGCATCTTTGGATTACGGGGGCCTGTGTAAAGCTCCTAAATTCATATGTTAAAGTTCCAGGAGGGTTTTTTTTTTTACCTTCCTCTCAACTAAGCCCTCCCTCCGCAAATTCTGAGTTGTCAGGGAAGAGATTCTGACTGGCCTACCTCGGTCAGGTGGCCATCTGTGGCCCACCTGACTGCATCCAGTCTAGCGGGTCACTCAGCAGAAAAGTGGCTGCTGGGAGGCCGTCCCTACTGTGAGATAGGCAGGCCCGGAGAACAGGAACTCAGCAGACATCACGACAGGAAGAAGCATAGGTTTATTTCATTTTATTTCTGTATTTACTTGTATATTGCCTCATTTTCAAAAGAATGATCTGAGGCAGGGATGTGGAGTCGGATCGCCCATGTCCTGCATAAGAAGCAGAGATTAAATCAGACAAGCAGGAGGGAATGCGTAACTACATGTCATTTCTTCCTTCCTTTTCTAGTTTGCTGCAGTTCAGTTTTCATCGACCTACGAAACAGAGTTTAATTTCTTAGATTATGTTAAAACGAAGGACCCTGATGTTCTGCTAGCCAACGTAAAACACATGCTCCTGTTGACCAACACTTTTGGTGCCATCAACTATGTTGCGTGAGTCCCCTTTGCAGGAGAGAGCACATCCGTTCATTTGCTCTGTGTGAGCTTCCTCCAGTTTCTGGGTATAGAAACTCGATAGATAGGTACAGCAAGGGGCAGTTTATCATATGAATTCAAGGGAAGGAATTTCAGTCCAGGCTGTTCTCGTTGTAAGTGACAGAAATCTATTCTATACTGACTAAATCCAAACGGGAAATCTTGAGAGGATGCAGGGATGGCTCATGAACCCCTGGGACAGGAAGTATTGCCAGGCCTCATGAGGAACTAGAACCAGGACTTGGAAAGTGATCGTGAACCATGGCAGGCACAGTGGAGTCACATCTTAGAAGGGATCAGGTTTTGAACTCAGCACATGAATAAAAATCTCAAATAGTCAAAGTTATCTTTGAAGAATTCCTTGAATTATTCAAGAAATTCAATACATTCAAGTCCCACATTGGAAACTACAGTATCCTGATTTCCTAAATCCAATACAGAATTTCTTTCCCCAGAGTTTGACCAGATTGCTGTGTTTAAGTTGAGGCCTAGATGAAAGTTGTTAGATTGTGTTGACGAGCCATATTGTACATTTTATTTTATTTTATTTTTTGAGACAGAGTCTCACTCCGTTGCCCTGGCTAGAGTGCCATGGCATCAGCCTCACTCACTGTAGCCTTAAACTCCCGGGCTCAAGCAATCGTCCTGCCTCAGCCTCCAGAGTAGCTGAGACTACAGGCGGGTGCTATCATGCTTGGCTAATTTTTTCTATTTTTAGTAGAGACACGTCTTGCTGTTGCTCAGGCTGGTCTCGAACTCCTGAACTCAAGCTATCCTCCCGCCTCAGCCTCCCAGAGTGCTAGGATTACAGGCGTGAGCCACTGTGCCCAGCCTCATATTGTATATTTTAGAAATACCTACCTTAAAAGATTAGAGTGGCCATGGGAACTGAGACCAGTGTGGGGAATAAGAGAAGTTAGATCTATTTCATGTGCCCCTCTGGGCATACCCTCAAATTGAGTGAAATAGCAGGACAGATCTCCTGTGCTCTTTCATGTATTTTTCTTGTTTTCTTTTCTTTGCCAAGCATGAGTAGTTGAATTCGCATAAGGTAAAGGAGCATGCGGTGCACTCTTCAAGACTTCGTGTGTGTGTGTGTGTGTGTGTGTGTGTGTGTGTGTGTGTGTGTGCGTTTCCAACTCTTTCCTTCTGGGGCTGACTGGGTCTGTCATGCCCACTTCATTCTCTCTCTGCAGGCAGCTTTGGTGGTACGTGGTCAAGCCATATCCACTCAAAAAATGACGGCCTCGGTTTCCCTATTCATATGAACAAGCTGAATTCCAGTTTCCATGAGAGAAAAATCTGATCGTCTGAGCCTGGATTAAGTGTCCAGAGATCCACCCAGCTATGGCCTGGGTCTACTTCATGGCATTAGGTCACGTGGCACGAATACGGATTCCAGGGTTCCACCTCTGTGGGAAGGAGTCTTAGAAAATGTTCTTCTCGGCCGGGCGCGGTGGCTCATGCCTGTAATCCTAGCACTCTGAGAGGCCAAGGCGGGCGGATTGTTTGAGCTCAGGAGTTCGAGACCAGCCTGAGCAAGAGCGAGACCCCGTCTCTACTAAAAAAATAGAAAGAAATTATCCAGACAATTAAAAAATATATAGAAAAAATTAGCCGGGCATGGTGGCACATGTCTGTAGTCCCAGCTACTCAGGAGGCTGAGGCAGTAGGATCGCTTGAGCCCAGGAGTTTGAGGTTGCTGTGAGCTAGGCTGACGCCACGGCACTCACTCTAGCCAGGGCAACAGAGTGAGACTCTGTCTCGAAAAAAAAAAAAAAAGAAAGAAAATGTTCTTCTCTAAGTTCTTAGAGAAAGGGGTCACTGCAGGATGAGAAGACACTCTAAAAAGTGCCAGTTATGGGAGCAAAAAGAAGCAGTCGTGCAAACATTTGTCATAATACTTCTTGCCCACCTACTTTGTGCCAGGCAGTGTTCTAGGTCAGGAGTCAGCAACTCTTTTCCATAAAGGATCAGATAGTAAATATTTTAGGCTTTTCTGGCCACGTATGGTTTCTGTTACATATTCTTTGTTTGATTTTATAATCCTTTAAAAATATAAAAACCATTCTTAGCTCATGGACTATACAAAAATAAGCCACAGGCTGGATTTGGCCTGCAGGTTATGGTCTGCTATGTTCTAGGTCCTGGGAATGTAGCAGTGAATGAAACAAAGAAAAACATCTGCTTGCTCAGAGCTTAACATTTCAGTAGGGGAGAGAAATACAGTAAACAGGATCAATAAGTAAATTAAATAATGCAGCCAAAGATGTAAGTTTTATAAAGAAAAATAAAGCGGTATTCAGCAGGAAGATCAGGGAAGGTTACATCTGAGCAGAGACTTGTTGGGGTGAGGAAGCGATGGGGACGTGACCATTCCAGGCAGACAACAGCCGAGGCCCTGAGCCAAGGATGTGCTTGGGACGTTGGAGAGAAGCCAGGATGCCAGTGTGGCTGGAGAGGAATAAGTGAGGGGGGAACAGCAGGAGATGAGGTCAGAGAGATACTGGAGTCTGTAGAGTTAGGGACTTGGAGGCCATAGCGGGAACTTTGGCTTTTCCTCTGAGTAAGATGAGCAGTCACTGGAGGTTTTCAGCAGAGGGGTGATGATCTGATTTATGTGTCTAAAAAGATCCTTCTGGTTGCGGGGTTGACATTAGACAGTAGAGATGGTAAGGGTGGAAGCAGCAAGGCCAGTTAGGAAGCTACTGAAAAATCCTGGTGGGAGGCGACAGTGGATTGAACCAAGGTGGAAATCCATGGAGAGGACGCGTGATAGGTCCATGTCCATGTGGACAGAGATTGGAGAAACATTTTGCATCCAGGATTGAACCAGAGGTCTTGACATCAGGCACGCACGGGTCGGGTGGTTGACATGGAGCTGCTGTTCCAGTGAGAGCTGTGGCCAACCCGGCTTGCCCAGAAGGCAGCTGTGGCCCATCTGGTATTCAGTTCTCCCTTCTTTCATCTCACGGGTACTGAGAACCTACTCTGTGCCGGGAGCCAGAGATGCAGCAGCAAATCAAACATGGTCCTTTCCTCATTGTGTGTAGGGGAAATTGACACAGAAACAAGTCACTGCAATTCACTTGGTTAAAAGCTGTAGTAGAGATCTATGGGCAGCTTAGGGGTGGCCGGGAAAGCAGAGGAGGTGCTGTGTGAGCTTGCTCTGGAAGAGCGACTTCCCAATTTTCTTTGGCTGTGGAGCCCTTTATTCCCATTGAAATCTCACCTAGATCAACATCTCTAGCTGGTTGAAGGGTGGTTGCCATGTGATTGCAATGGAGGGTGGGAAGCCCAGAGTCGTCCGTCACAAAACCTCCCCCTCTCAGCCTATGGGTTCTGGGACACCCTCCAAGCTGCCCAGAATACGATGTGAAGACCCAGTGAAGACCCAGTCCAGAGGGTGAGGGGGGCAGCAAGGGTGGGGTGGGGGGTCCAGAGGAGACTGCCAAAGTCTTGGAACACCTATCTGGGAGATGCAAGGAGGGCTTTTGCTTAATCGGCAGGGCAGTGACTAAACCAGTAGGGTGGGGAGACCTGAGGCTATGGTTTGGGGAGAGACTCTCACATCCCCCTTTCCTGAACACAGAACACAGGTGTTCCGGCAAGAGCTGGGGGCCCGGCCAGATGCCACCAAAGTGCTCATCATCATCACTGATGGGGAGGCCACTGACAGTGGCGACATTGACGCAGCCAAAGACATCATCCGCTACGTCATCGGGGTATGGGCCCCAGACCCCAGCCGCTTCTTATGCCTTGTCTTCCCTCTCCTATTCCTGAACCCCAGTCCCCTTCCTCTGTGGGGCCAGACTCGTGAAGATAATCGAAAACTGGTCTGAGATTTTGGGGATGCCAGCTCTTCACTCTTCACTCCCTCACAGATTGGGAGGCATTTTAGGACCAAGGAAAGTCAGGAGACACTCCACAAATTTGCCTCCAAACCCATAGAAGAGTTTGTAAAGATTCTGGACACATTTGAGAAGCTTAAAGATCTATTCACTGAGCTACAGAAGAAGATCTATGTCATTGAAGGTGAGTGACAGACCCTGGGAGAGAGTTCGGGAGGCCTTAAGCGGAAATTCACCCAGAACATCAGATTAGAGACATGCTGAATAATAATAACAAGCACTTACTGAGTAAGTGCTAAACCAAAAACCTCTTGCAGGAATTTAGAAGCAGCCTCTGATATTTCCTCTGAAATTCCATCTCCCTCTTGGAGCTCAGCTTGATCCTGGGTGGGGCCTAGAACTGACCTGTTACATCTTGCTGGTGTCATCCGAGCCCTGCAGATTGACAGTAATTCCTTTCTCTTCTTGTTTGACTCTCATTTTCACTTCTCCGAGGCTCCACATTTCTTAAGATGGGCAGGCTGGCTGGGGCCACAGGCCCTCTTTCTTGGCCTAGAATAAGAGGAAGTTTTTACTGTGGTCACCCGAGGACTGGCTATGGGAGGGTATTTCCCCAAGGAAGCTTAGCCTGCTGAAAGATACATGATTTCCACAGGGAAGTCCCCTTTGCTAGGACACAGCCTTGGTGTCCAGTTCAGTGGAAGAAGCAGTGTGGCACGTATGATCGAACCAGGCGGACCTGCCCAAGAATCCACTCTGCCTCTTACTTGCTGTGTGACCTCGGCCAGGTCACTTCCCTCTCTGAGGCTTATCATTCCCTGTTAAATGGGATAATAACACCAGTTTAACAGGGATGTGTAAGATTTAATTGAGTTTGCTGTAACAAAATGCTAAGAACTAGGTGACTTAAAGCAACAGAAATTTATTGTCTCAATGTCTGGAGGCCAGAAGTCTTTAGATGTCACTTTCTCTGTATAAATTCTAGCTGATGCCCCAAGCCTGGGTTAAGTGCTCTTTCCCGTGTGCTGCTGTCACCACTGTGTGCTCCCTGTCACAGACCTGTGGCATACATTGTATTCTATTATCCGTTCAGTATCCGTGCCCCACACTAAGCCACGAGGTCTGCCATGGTGAGCCCTGGCACCAGATACTTGGTTACTCTACATCTTCAATGAGTGAACCAATCATCATAATAAATTGCTATGTTTCTTGCAAACATACATGTAACGGGCACTTCCCATTATTTCATTCATTTCTCTCAGCATTCCTGCAAGGTTGGTGATATTATTTTCATTTTATCGATTCACTGTGAATCAGACACTCAGATACTGCGAAGATGGAGCTCGTGTTCAAGATGAATAAGGAAAGACAGTAAACAAATAAACAAGCATGATAATTAAAGACAATTAAATTCACTGTGAAGTGGCTTTTGAGCTGAGACGTGAAATGCAAGAGTGAGCCAGCCATGCGAGGAATGTGGAATGTGGGCAGAGAACATTCCAGTCTGAGAGAAGCACAAGTGCAGAGGCTGGGCGAGGGGAACGGGCTTGGCATGTTGGGGGAACAGAAGAAAAGGTCAGAGTGACTGGAGAGTGGTCTGAGGAGAGGGAACATTGGCGGGAGGTGGGGCCTTCCAGGCCCTTGAGAGGAATTTGGATTTTAGTGCGAAGAGCAATGGGAAGCCACGAAGGCTTTCGAGGAGAGGGAAAGCTACGGTCTGAAACGTGGTTTTTAGAAAGACTTGCTCTGTGGAAACGAAGCTGGGAAGAATGGAGCCAGAGACCACATTAGTGAGCTTTTGCACGGGTTGGGCCAGGGATGAGATGGCTTGATCTGCGTGGTGGCAGAACCACTCATTCAGGGAAGGGGACAGTGTATTTTGAAGGTAGACTCACAGTGATTGGGTGATTGATGTGTTGGAGACAGGACAGGGAGAGGGAGGACTCCAGTAGGTTCTGGTTCCTAGCGCAGCTCCTTAGCGGGGCGGGGCGCCATCCACTGAAGCGGGAGGCCCGAGTTGGACCAGAAACCAAGAGTTGCATCTTGGGCCTGCCAAGGGGGAGTGATTGGAGGTCCAAGTCCTGAAAGCCAGCTTCGAGCCTTAAGCCCCTTCCCAGTCTGTCTGGCTCTAACTTGCAGAGACAGATGCTCTTCCTCCTCCGTCCTTCCATGAGGGTCACTGTTTTTACTGCTTCATCAATCTCGCCCATTCTCCTCTGCTTTGTCCCCCAGGCACAAGCAAACAGGATCTGACCTCTTTCAACATGGAGCTGTCCTCCAGTGGGATCAGCGCTGACCTCAGCAGGGTGTGTGGTAGGCCTGAAGCCACGGACGGCGGGGTGGCGCAGGGACACAGCTGGCTCCTGGAAGGCAGCCGACCCCACTCGTCTCCTTCCCTGGGCAGGGCCGTGCAGTCGTGGGGGCAGTTGGAGCCAAGGACTGGGCTGGGGGCTTCCTAGACCTGAAGGCAGACCTGCAGGGTGACACATTTGTTGGGAACCAACCATTAACACCAGAAGTGAGAGCGGGATATTTGGGTGAGTACTTCTCTTTTCTGCTGGGTTTCTTCTGGTTTCAGGGGCCAGAGGGTCTCTCAGTCTGGCTTTTAAAGTAATAATGAAAGCAATTAAGCTACCAGCATTAACAAACTCAGAGTTCAAGTCCGGTTACAACGTTCTTCATTTTTCTCTTAATAGCCCCTCATCTGTGTATTAATCATGTTTTTTATTTTCTGTATTTTCTGATGCTTTGACATCTTGGGGACTTGCTAATCCTGGAGAGACTGCCCCTCCCAGGGCTAGCTAATTGCTAGAGACAGTGAACACCTTGCCCGTGAACACCCCTTTTATATGCAAACCCCCAATCAGGAGCCTGTGCCTCTAACCACCTCCTTTATCCAACTCTTAACATACCAAGCTATTATTTCCTCTGCCCTAAATCAGCCCAGGGCCAGGTGCCAGCCAACTAGAGACCACCACCATAGCCCAGAGCCTGCCAAAATTATTCAAACTGTGCAGTCCTACACTCGCCTACCCTACCTTGCCACCCTTCCCACGGAAACCGCAGTGAGAGCTCTGGGCTGTACTCTTCCCTCGCTCCTGCCTCTCGCTGACCCGGCGCTTCCCCGTCTGGCCCTGCGTGGCCTGCGGTGCCTCCTGCTTCTGGGGAGCTGCGAGTCATACGTTTCTTTCAATGACAGTCCCCTCTCTCCATGTCATCATTCAGTCATACCTGTAAATTAAATCCCAGGTACATTTTAGAACAATCCGCCTCATCAGTAGGAGGATTACTTGAAGACTTCTTGGGGCTTCCTCTTGAATTGTCCAAGAACTCTAGGGTTTTATTCAGTCTCGAGAGTTCTTTTGATGCCAAGCATAGAGAAAATGAGTTTATCTTCCACAATAGCTATTGCTTCTCTCTGCCGCGTGGTGTTGCTGTTGAATCTCTTCCCGCACAGTTCTGTGGATGTTTGTTCACCCGAGGTGATGCCAGGCTCAGGCTGCAGTGGGGCCTCACCCTTGTGCTGTGAGGTTTTAGCTCTTTTAGTTCACATTCATACAATCAGCCTGCCCCAGGATATGAGCTGGCTCCAAGAGCTCTGGGCTAGGACTGCTTCCAGGTTCCACCTTCTCATGGATCTAGAGCCACCATCTTTCCACCCTGCCTTACCTGTGACCACTGTATAGGAGTGGGTCACTCTTTTGTTAAACTCTCAGAACACGAAAGGTTCTTATTAATTTTTCCCTCAGGAAAATTGGTGTTGTTCACCCTTCTAAGGGAGTCTACTGTAGTAATTGTCTTCTCTCTTTTTTTCTGTTTTTCTTCTGTCTTTTTTAAAAGACAAGGTGTCACTCTGTCACCCAGGTGGGAGTGCAGTAGCATGATCATAGCTCACTGTAACCTCCAATTGCTAGGCTCAAGTGATCCTCCTGCCTCAGCCTCCTGAGTAGTTGGGACTACAGGTATGCACCACCACAACCGGCTAATTTTTAACATTTTTTTAGAGATAGGGTCTCGCTATGTTGCCCAGGATAGTATCAAATTCCTGGGCTCAGGCCAGGTGTGATGGCTCACCCCTGTAATCCCAGCACTCTGGGAGGCCAAGGTGGGAGAATTGCTTGAGGTCAGGAGTTCAAGACCAGCTTGAGCAAGATCAAGACCCCATCTCTACTAAAAATAGAAAAAATTAGCTGGGCGTGGTGGCTTGCGCCTGTAATCCCTACTGTTTGGGAGGCTAAGGCAGGAGGATCGCTTGAGCCCAGGAGTTTGAGGTTGCAGTGAGCTAGGCTGATTCCACGACATTCTAGTCCAGGTGACAGAGCAAGACTCTGTCTCAAAAAAAAAAAAAAAAGAATTCCTGGGCTCAAGCAGTCCTCCCATCTCAGCCTCCAAGTTGTTGGGTTTATGGGTGTGAACCACTGTGCCTGACTCTTTTTTCTTTTTTTGATATTCTTTACTGAGCAATTATGTGCCAGGCACTGTTCCAAATATTTTACCCGTATTAACGTCTTTTATCTCATTTTATCCTCACAACAACCTGATGAGAAGGTATTTTTATCATTTCTATTTTACAAATGAAAGAACTGGGCCAAGGAGAGTTTAAATAACTTGACCAGGGTCACAGAACTAGTAGCAGAGCCCAGGTGGTCTAGCCCCAAAGTCTGTTCTGTAAACCACTGTGCTTATACTTTAGTACAGACACTACTGCCTTCAGGGTGATTTTCTGTTCTTTGGTATACTGGAAAATAGGTGTACTTTGCTCACTGAAGAAGAGGAAATAACTCTAAAGTTTAATCTCTAGTTAGGCCCCTACTCCACTATACACACACATAATATATACATACGTGTGGATATATATGTATATAGAGAGATAAATATAATCTTAGATGTCTACTATGCTGCTCTCGTTTAGATCTTAGTTTAGCCATCACTGGCATAGTGCTAAGCGGGACTTATCCATGGACTTATTTCATCTGCAAAACCACCCCGCGAGGTTGGTACTGTTCCCATTTTCTAGATGAGAAAACTGAGGCTCAGAGGCACAAAGTGAATTATCAAGATTACACAGATGGGGAACGTAGCAGCCTTGGGCCAAATGGCACTGTTAGCACTGCTCAGAGCGATGACTGCTTTTCTCAGGAGGTCTTCTGGCTATTTCGATGCATCTTTGTTAGTAACCCCGTTTCCCAGGCCTTCCACCTTTCCCTCTGGGTGTCACCTTCTTTCAGCATCCTTCATGTTTCTAACTGCAGTCCCCTCACTCTGTCCCCTCAGGTTACACGGTGACCTGGCTGCCCTCCCAGGGGAACACACGGCTGCTGGCAGCAGGAGCCCCCCGATATCAGCATGTGGGCCGAGTGTTGCTGTTCCAAGAGCCAAAGGACAGCGGACAGTGGCGCCAGGTCCAGAAAATAGACGGGATCCAGGTGCGCACCGCCCACGGGGCATCTGCAGACCAGGGGCTGGCGTGACGTGCATCACGCTCCCTGCTGTCCTTTGAGCACTCATCCACTGTCCCTGTGTCAGGCCCTGTGCCAAACACTATCCCATTTGTCCCTCACAGCACCCTCTGAGGTAAGCCTTGGCATCTCCACTGTCCAGTTTTCAGAAACCGAGCCTCGAAGAGCCCACCTTGTCTTAATTCATGCAGGCTCTGAGGGTGGATCCAGGGTTTGAACCTGCACCTGCAGGAGTGGAATAAGATGGACATGGTGCGGCTGAAGGGTAGGGAGGCTCCTGCCAGACCCTGTGTCTCCACAGGCTCCTTCTCAGACACCTGCCTCTCCCCGCAGGTTGGCTCTTATTTCGGTGGGGAGCTGCGTGGTGTAGACGTGGACCAGGATGGGGAGGCGGAGCTGCTGCTGGTTGGAGCCCCGCTGTTCTACGGGGAGCAGAGAGGAGGCCGGGTATTCGTCTACCAGAGAAGACAGGTGGGCACCGGGACATAGAGCCGAGGGGGAAGGAAGGGGAGAAATAGAGACTCACGGGCCTACTCAGTCCCAATTTGCTAAAGGGTTTTCCCTGTCTGATCCCCGGTTAATTAAACCATTAGAACAACACAGACCGACAGACAGTAACTACTCCTCACTGCCGAAGGCTGTGTGTTGTGGGGGGCTGCCGGATTTTTTATGGACATGACCTCATTTGATCTCACGACCACCTCCTGAGATCCTACAAGCTGTACTTTATAAATGGGAACACCGAGGCTTGGCGGGGCTGGGTATTAATAACTTCCCGAAGCCACAGGGCACCTGGACAAGAAGAGGTGGAGCTGGCACTTGAACCCAGGTTAGTTTGCAGCACCGTTCCAAGTCTGTGAGGACCACATCTTACATTTCTTTTTTCTTTTCTTTTTTAAGAGACAGAGTCTTGCTCTGTCGCCCAGGCTGGAGTGCAGTGGCATGGTCATAGCTCACTGCAACCTGGAATTCCTGGACTCAAGCAATCCTCCCACCTCAACCTCCTGAGTAGCAGGGACTACAGGCTTGTGCCACCACACCTGGTTAATTTTTCTAATTTTTATTTTTTTGTAGAGACAGGGTCTTGCTATGTTGCCCAAACTGGTCTCAAACTCCTGGGCTCAAGCAATCCTCCCACCTTGGCCTCCCAAAGTGCTGGGATTACAGGCATGAGCCACCATACCTGGCCTATCTTACGTTTCTTTAGTGTTCGTCACTAAATTGTCCTTCGCAATGCCGTGTGCTGTGAAAGCCCGCTGAGTGATCAGGGTGTGACTTGTCTCCTTGCTCCTTCCTAGCTGGGGTTCGAAGAGGTCTCAGAACTTCAGGGCGATCATGGCTACCCCCTGGGGCGGTTTGGAGCGGCCATCGCTGCTCTGACAGACATCAATGGGGACAGGCTGACGGATGTGGCTGTAGGAGCCCCCCTGGAGGAGCAGGGGGCTGTGTACATCTTCAACGGGCGGCAGGGTGGGCTCAGCCCCCGGCCAAGCCAGGTGAGGTGCTCTGCCTGCCAACCCAACCCCGGGCCCAGACCCCACTCCGCCACCTGGCCCTTCCCGGCCTCCATCCTGTCCTCCCCCAGCTCAGCATGATCTCTCCCTTGCTCTCAGCGGATAGAAGGGACCCGGCTGTCCACAGGAATTCGGTGGTTCGGACGCTCCATCCACGGGGTGAAGGACCTTGAAGGGGATGGCCTGGCAGACGTGGCTGTCGGGGCTGAGGGCCGAGTGGTTGTGCTGAGGTAAGATGGGACCCCCGAGTCCTCCCAACAACCTCAGCTCTCGTCCTGTGAGCAGTTGAGGTGCGCAGGCACCATGTAAATGCTTGGTAGGCATGAACTCAGTGGCCTTCACCCTAGCCCCGTGTGACAGGTCCTCTTCTTATAGAGGCTCATGTCGTACTCCATGTCAAACAGCTGCCATCAGTGGCAGAACCGGCACGTGAACCCAGGCCTATCTGACACTGAAACCTCGTAGAGAAGCAGCCTCCCATGATGGGTGAAGGCGTGTCTCTAGAACAGGGTGACCTGGATTCAAGTCGAAGATCTGCCGTTTACTTCTGAGGGGTCTCACCCCCGTCGCTTAGCTTCTCAGGACCCAAGTTTCCTCATCTTTGAAGTGGTGACATTTCTCGCCTTACCCATATCTTAAGAGTTGTTGGAAGAATCACATAGCATCACGTAGGGAATAGATATTTATTGATCACCTGCTATGTCTTAAACACTGAACCAGGCATTGGGCACAGAGTTTACGTGTGGAGAAACATAGAATAAAAAATTAAACAAAAGATAGTTAATACAAATTGTAATGAGTGCAGTGAAGGAAACGAACAGGGTACCATGAGAGAGGACAGCAAGGGAGACCTGCCATAGACCGAGTGGCCGAGAAAGGCCCCTGTGTGGAGGTGATATTTGAGCCGGGACTTGAAAGATAAGAAGGAGCCAGGTTTGCAGAAATCGGGGTAAGAGCTTTTTATGTATTTAATAGAAGCCCAGGATGTGCCCAGACCGCAAGGCAGGTAAAAGTTTGGCGTGTTCACGGGACCGAGAGAGGGCCAGTGTGGCTGGGTCAGCCCATAGGTCGCGTGGCAGCAGACAAGACTGGAGAGGAGGCAGGCCAGCGAGCACAGCAGAAAGCTCGGGTTTTCTTACGGATGTCGTGCAGCGTCATCGAAGGGTTACAGGCATGGAAGCAGCTCAGTATGATTTCTCTTCTTAGAGCTCACTCTTCTGTGTGGACATGGGTCAGCAGGCTGCTGCAGGGGGCCCTACTTAGTCGGCATCATTAGTATCGTTGAGAGCAGACAGCGACAGTGCGGTCTGCTCCAGGGTAGGAGCATCCTCTGGACTCTGCTCGTGGGAGCCCCAGGTCTGACGAGGGATGAGCAGAGGAGGCCGAAGGAGAGACTTGGTTGTTCTCTGCCCTGCAGCTCCCGGCCCGTGGTGGACGTGGTCACTCGGATGTCCTTCTCCCCGGCTGAGATCCCAGTGCATGAAGTGGACTGCTCCTATTCAGCCAGTGACAGGAAGAAGGAAGGAGTCAACATCACACTCTGTTTCCAGGTCAAGCCTCTCATCCCTCAGTTCCAAGGTCAGTGCTGTCCTCCCACTCCGCAGAGAAGCTGCCTGCCCCATAGCCAGGCCTGTGGCCTGGGACCTCCCCGCCCCCACCACCACCATTCATCACCTGCCTTTTCCACCCTGCCCAGGTCGTCTGGTTGCCAATCTCACTTACACTCTGCAGTTGGATGGCCATCGGACCAGAAGCCGGGGGTTGTTCCCAGGAGGGAGACATGAACTCAGTGGGAACAGAGCCGTCGCCTCAGACGAGTCCTGCTCTGATCTCTGGTTTCACTTCCCGGTAAGGGAGCCAGCGCCAGCACTCTGAGAAGGGGCGGGTGAGCTGACTTCAGTGAGGCAGCGCTGGGCAGGCTCCACTCTGCTGCTGTCTGGCTGGGTGACAAGTCACTTTGATCTCTCTGTAGTGTCACTTCCTCTGCAACAGTAGTAATGACACCTTTAGCATACTTTCTTCTGGTGTTTTTTTGTTTTTAGAGATGGGGTCTCACTATGCTGCCCAGGCTGGAGTGCAGTGGCAGGTGCAGTCATGGCACACTATAGCCTCAAACTCCTGGGCTCAAGTGATCCTCCCTTGCCTCAGCCTCCTGAGTAGGCTGGGACAACAGACATGCACCACTGTGCTCAGCTGCTAGTAGTTTTTAATACATTTTTAACGTGATTGCAATTGCAATGCAGTTACCATTTTTCCCTACCACTTTCACGCATCATATATTAATGATGCTATGCAGCTTTCATTATTAGAAAGCTGTTTTAGAGACACAGTCTCGCTCTGATGCCCAGGCTGGAGTGCAGTGGCCTGATCATAGCTCACTGCAGCCTCCAACTCCTGAGCTCAAGCCGTCCTCCTGCCTCAGCCTCCCAAGTAGTTGGAACTGCAGGTGCATACCTGGCTAATTTTTATTTTTTTAGAGATAGGATCTTGCCATGGTGCCCAGACCGGCCTTGAACTCCTGGCCTCAAGCAATCCTCCCTCCTCAGACTCCCAAAGTGCTGGGATTACAGGTGTGAGCCATCATGCCCAGCCTCATAATTATTTTTAATGGCTACAGAATATTCAGTCATCATTGTATGTCATTATTTGCCAGGTACCTATGGTCATTTATTATTAACACCCATCCCAGAAAGAGGTGTTTTTTTTTTAATTTTTATTTATTTGTTTATTTGTTGAGACAGAGTCTCACTCTGTTGCCCAGGCTAGAGTGCCGTGGCATCAGCCTAGCTCACAGCAATCTCAAACTCCTGGGCTCAAGGGATCCTTCTGCCTCAGCCTCCTGAGTAGCTGGGACTACAGGCACGCGCCAGTGTGCCTGGCTAATTTTTTCTATTTTTTTTAGTTGTTTGGCTAGTTTCTTTCTATTTATAGTAGAGACGGGGATCTCGCTCTTGCTCAGGCTGGTCTCAAACTCCTGAGCTCAGGCAATCCTCCCGCCTCGGCCTCCCAGAGTGCTAGGATTGCAGGCGTGAGCCACCGCGCCTGGCCAAGGTTTTTTTCTTTTAAATATGAGTTTGAACAACTGCTGAAACACCCAGATTCAGTTTGCTTATAAGCAGTCCTGTGTAAAAATGGGATTAATATCACATTATGCTCTTAAATATTTCATAAAAGTCTCAGTGTAGGATTGGGGTATAAGACTTCGAAGTTTGTTTTAAATTTTTTGTTATGGAGAATGTGAAACATGCAAAACTAGAAAAAATAGTTTAATGAACGCCCAGGTACTCATGCCCCTGTTTCTTCAATTATCACTCTCAATCTCATTTCATTCATCCCTCCACTCAGCATTCCTCAGCCTCCTTCCACCCCTCCCCTTACAAGATTTGGAAATTTTAAACATAAATTTGCCAGAGAAGAAGGCATGGTGACATGGTAGAAAGACCTTTGGATTTGGACATCTGGGTTCAAATCTGGGCTCTGTCACTCCTAATTCTAGACTTAGGACAATTGCGTCACCCTTTTTAGGCCTGATTTTCCTCATTTTTGATGTAGGGATAATAATGCCTATCTCTCAGGGTCGGTAGGAACTTGAGGTGAAAAACAATTTGAGTGCCTACGAAGTGCAGCGTCAGGCATAGCAAAAGACTAAGACCCATCCCTGTTCTCGAGGAACAGAATTCTAGAACTAGAATATTCTAGTTACTCTAGAATATTCTTGTACAGCGTTTGATAATGGCTGCCTAAGATGAAGATTCGGGCTTCCATTAGGACTCAGTGGGAGCAAGTGCTGTGATTGATGCGTGATGTGTGCCATGGAATTGGGGCTGAGGAGTGACACTTGTGCAGAGAGGCACCCTGGGCAGATTACAAACACCTGATACGTAGTAAACGTATTTTCACTACTGGTAAGCAAACTGCTAGAGTTTCATTGTTTGTGAAATGCAGACGAGGTATTTATTTAATCAGAAGTAAGGTACAGGCCGGGTGCTGTGGCTCACACCTGTAATCCTAGCACTCTAGGAGGCCGAGGCGGGTGGATCGTTTGAGCTCAGGAGTTCGAGACCAGCCTGAGCAAGAGCGAGACCCCGTCTCTACCAAAAATAGAAAGAAATTAATTGGACAGCTACAAAAATATATATATAGAAAAAATTAGCCGGGCATGGTGGCGCATGCCTGTAGTCCCAGCTACTCGGGAGGCTGAGACAGTAGGATTGCTCGAGCCCAGGAGTTTGAGGTTGCTGTGAGCTAGGCTGACGCCACAGCACTCGCCCCAGGCAAGAGAGTGAGACTCTGTCTCAAAAAAAAAAAAAAAAAAAAAAAAGAAGTAAGTTACAGGTTAGACTCATGACAGGTTGTGTTCTTATCACCCTCAGGTGTGCGTTCAGGACCTCATCTCCCCCATCAATGTCTCCCTGAATTTCTCTCTTTGGGAGGAAGAAGAGACACCGAGGGACCAAAGGGCGGTAAGGAGAGATCGACTAGGGGAGTTGATGGGAACAGGGAGAGCAGAAATTCCATGTGGCAAGAAGTGACTATGTTATGTAGGAGTCTTTGTACGCGCCAGAAGCGAAATACGGCTCACTTACGCAGGAAAGGCATACATGGGGATCTGAATTGAAGGGAAATTTGAAAAACCAAGTTTGGGAAGAAGGAGAGCGAGAGTGGTGGCTCTGGGGGCTCTCGAGAGGAGGCCATAAGGGGTGAACCTGCTCCGGGCTCCTGCTGTGCATCTGCTCCAACCTCGTCAGGCTTCTGACACTGCTCAAGATGCACGCTCCAGGCCCAGCACGACCCCTTCTTGGTGGAAGGACAGGGCACCTTGATTCGCTTTCTTACCCATGTGTTCCGCTGGGGGCAGGTCACTCCCTCAAAACCAAATAGAGGTGCTGTTATTATGTAAAAGAAGGGAGGGAACGATACCTACCCTAGTCGAGCAGATTGCACACTCCCCTCCCAGTGTCCAAAGCCTGATTTCTTTTTCTGAAATCTCTGACCCTGAGCTGGTGGTTTGGTTGTCCGAAGGCAACAGCATCTGGTAGAAAGAACTTGGGCCTGGCACAAGCATGAGCAGGTTCTCTGGGACTCTCTGAGATTGTTTCCCAGTCTATAAAATGAGTCCCAGCCCCGTGAGGCCTCTGACTCCCGCAGGGGCTGTCAAGTAATCTCTTTCTGGTGGCTTTCGGCAGTGGGCAGTGGGCGCACCCCGCCTGCCCAGCCGCTGTCCTGAGATAACAGTGGCGCTTACCAGAATACAGCCCTGCCCGCCAGATGCTCAGATGCGCTTGAGGAAAGTCCATGGGCACCAGCTCCACTGAGGGACATAAACGTGGTACCTGACCTTAAGGATGCAATTTGCTGTGGGGGAAGTTCAAGAAGTCAGCAGCGACAACGTTGTGATGATGCCGTGACAAAGTTAGGGACAGGGCAGCAACCATCTACAGAGAGTCAGGCTGGGTAGGGAGAGCCGCACCCCACCCCAGAGGTGACCTGAAGTCCCCAGGTGGAGAAGCAGGGTGCACATTCAGAAAGAAGGCATAATGCGAACACAGACGTAAGGATGCCAGAGATGGTGGGCGATGGGAGGAGAGAGAGAGAAAATGAATGAATAAGCCCAGAGAGGCTGGCTGCTCTTTTTTTTTCTTTCTTTTAAACACCAGGCAGCACCAGGGGTGCATGCGTTGCCCTTGAGAAGTCCTTTCAGATGGACCAAGGGGTTTGGTCCTTCCCCTGAGGGCACTGAGGAGCCATGAAAAGGATTTTTATGCAGAGGAAGGAAATATAACATTTGATGGCCTTTTTTGATGGCAAGTGTCCATAACCCAACTCAAACCTGACTTAAGGGAAAAAGGAATCAGTTCACTCTGAAGAGACCAAGGGAGGATCCTGGCTTCACTCATATCTTTATCCAGGAACCCAAACAAGGCCATCAGGAACGGGCCTGTCTTCATAACCTAGCTTATTATCCTTTTTTTGGTATCATCGTCCGTTATCCTCACCAGTGGGCAAGCCTCCTTCTTCTTCTTGTGACCTGGGCCATATTCACACCCCTAAACCAACCCCTGGCCCAGGCCTGGGTCAGATGCCCACCGCTAGCCTTGGAGTGGGGCCAGGCAAGCGGGGGAGCTGGGAGACAGGGGAGTAGACGGCTCTACTGTTGCATATATGTCTTAGGAAGCTCACTCCGGCAGCGACATGGAGGCCGGTTTGCAAGGATGTGAGCCTGGAGGCCGGAGGCTGTTGTAATGGTCCCGTTGAGGGGTGGTAAGACCTGAACCAAGGCAGTTTCTGTGGGAGTGGAGAGGGAGGGTGTACATTAAAGAGAGCTGGAAGAGGCAGAATTGTCAAATGCAGAGGTATGGGGACAGGCAGAAGATGACGCCCATTTCTGACTTGGCTCTGGGTACGTGGTGGAGCCGCTCCCCACACAGGGATCACTGGAGGGGACACAGGGAGCTGGTGAGTTCAGCTTTGAACTTGCTGCTTTGGGGGCCTGTGAGTCATTCTAGGCAAGGGCAAAGTACCGGTTAGATGAACTCAGTTGCAAACAACAGAGATTCAAATTAAAAGTAGCTTAAAAACAAGAAAAGTCTTTCCTTCTCCTGTAACAGGCAGGTTGAAGTTGCGGAGGCAGTTCCAAGCCTCTAAATCGGGGGTTGGCAAACTTTATCTGGAAAGGGCCAGACAGTAAATATTTTTGGCTTTGCAGGCCATATGGCTTCTGTTCCAACTACTCAACTCTGCTATCGTAGCATCAAAGCAGCCACAGCCCGTGGATAAAGACATGGGTGTGGCTGTATTCCCATAGCACTTTATTTACAGCACAGGTGGGAGCTGGATTTGACCTTCTGGCCACAGCTCACTTGCCCCTGCTCTGATCTTGCTGCTTCTCCATCCTTTGTACACCTTCCTGTGGCCACAGCTGTCTGCTCGAGCTCTACCCATCATGTCCGCACCTGGCCAAGGGCAGTGGGAGAAGAGCACACATTCTCCCCTTGAGAAAATCCTCCCCCTGCAAAGCCACATAGCACTTTCGCTTATATCTCTTGGTCAGAACTCAGCCCCGTGGTGACATCTAGCTATAAAAGAAACTGAGAAAAGCAGTCTTCTACCCACACGGCCTTGCCAGCAGATACACAGTGGAGGCTCTATCTTAAAAGCAGAAGGCGAGAAAGGATATGTCTCTGCTGTGGGCACTAATTAAACGCCAAACTGTGTGGTGTGGGGAAAAGAGACCTGAGGTCACTGTTGTCAAAAAAAGACTTCCTGAGGGAGGTGTCACTGGTTCTGGATCTTGCAAAACAGGTAGACTTTGGGTAGGTGGAGCGAGGAGAAAGGCACAGCAATAAATCAAGGGAAACGGGGAGCTGGCTTAGCTGCTGGCAGGAAGCTGGCTTAGCAGGATGGAGGCCCTGGACACCATCTGGGCCTGGCTGTGGTCCGAAGGGTGGTAGGAATCTGTGTATGAATGGTGAGGGTAGGTGACAAGCAGTCAGCAGAGGCCACCAGGACCTCAGCCCCTGAAGGAAGAATCTGGAGGCTGCTTGGCAGGTGATCTGGAAGCAGAGGAGGCCGGAATATTTCTAGAACATACAGCTGATAACCCATAAAGTCCTTCCAGGGCCCCATTACCCTTAGGATTAAGTCCCAGCCCCCTAAAATGGCCTGCAAGGCTCAGTGGCATCTGGACTCTGCTTTTATCTCTGCCCCTGCTCACGCACAGTGCTCCAGCCAACACGAGCATCTTTGCTCCTTGTGTGATGCACAATCTCTCTCTCGCCTCTGGGCCTTTGTATAGAATATTCTTTCTTCCTCCCTCTCCATTCAAATCATCTAGCTCCCTCTTCCTCTTCCTTGAGATTTCAGTTGTGATGCCATACTTCAGGAAACTTCCTTGATCCCCAAGTCTGGGATAAGAATCCTTTCTACATGCTCTGAAGATACCCTGTACTTGTCCCATCATGACATTTGACCCACTATTGAAAATGCTGAGTCACCTCTCCCATTGGAATGGGAGGGCAGGCAGTATGTGTGTTTTGTTCTCTGGTGTATACCTAGTGCCCAGCATGGGGCCTGGCCCAGAGTAGAAGCTCAGGAAATGTTGAAAAAAGTTGGCACACCTGTAATCCCAGCACTTTGGGAGGCCAAAGCCAGAGGATTGCTTGAGGCCAGGAGTTTGAGACCAGCCTGGGCAACATAGCAAGGTCCCTGTCTCTACCAAAAATGAAAAAAAAGTACCCAGGCATGGTGGTGTGGGCCTGTAGTCCCAGCTACTCAGGAGGCTGAGGCAGGAGGATGGCTTGAGCCCAGGAGTTGGAGGTTGCAGTGAGCTATGATGACATCGCTGCACTCCAGTCCGGGTGACAGAGCAAGGCCATCTTTTAAAAAAAAAATTGGCCTTGATCTGATAAAAGATAGAGAGCTGTTCTAGGGGGAGCCGGAGTTCACAGAGGAGAACCACGGTGAAAGAGCTATTCACAGGCAGGTAGGTCTCAGGCTGTGCGGCCAGGAGGTCCTGCCCAGGCAGGAATTGTGGGGACTGCATTATCACGGCCGTGGTCTACTGTCCGGGAGAAGGAATGGGGCACCCTGAGCCTCAGCTTTCCATCAAGGAGATGCCCACAGAGCAGGGCTGCACAGGTGGCCAGGGCTGAGGCAGGGAGTGGGGCAGCCCTGGGAAGGAAGCTGGCACCTGGGAGGGGCAGACCATAGCCAGCCCTGGTGAGCCCCGAGTCCCTGCCCCTGCAGCCCTCCCTCATGAGTTCTGCTGCCTCAACTGATCGCTCCTCCCTCCAACTCCTCCGTGCTCAGCAGGCCAAGGACATACAGCCCATCCTGAGACCCTCACCACACTCAGAGACCAGGGAGGTAAGAGGGGAGGAGGGGCCGGCAGAGTGGCCTGGGGTCAGTCCCCTCTGGATTTGGGGCCTGAGCCTGCTGGTCCTTTCTTCTTGGCATTTCAGATCCCTTTTGAGAAGAACTGCGGGGAGGACAAGAAGTGTGAGGCCAACCTACAGCTGTCCTTCTCCCCTGCGAGGTCTGTGAGGCATCCACCCCTGGCCTCCTGTCCACTCTGTGTGGTCCTGAGGCAGCCCCCGCGTGCTAGAAAGAACACTGGCTGTGGAATCACTATTCCCCCTCCACTCACCAGATGTGCCATCTGGGGACACCACTTCCCTCTCTGGGCCTTAGTTTCCTTTTCTGAGAAATGCAAGAACTTTGTGGAACTCCCCTCTGCATTTGATGAGATTGCAAAGCGTAAAGCCTGAGCATAGGAGCTTATTTTTTATATTTATTTTTTCTGGCCTATTGTATGCCTCAGCTTTGCAATTCCTCCCTCTGGTCCTGCTTCCTTCATCTCAACTCCATAACTTCCCCCTGATCTCCCCGCAGATCCAGAGCCCTGCGTCTGACCCCCTCTGCCAGCCTCTCTGTGGAGCTGGCCCTGAGCAACTTGGCAGAAGATGCTTACTGGGTGCAGCTGAGCATGACCTTCCCCCGGGGACTCTCCTTCCGCAAAGTGGAGGTGCTCAAGGTGAGCTGGAAGGCAAGGTGTCCACAGCCCCAGCCCGAACACGTGGCAGCAGCAGGCAGGCAGAGGTCTTAGGGTCACATCTGAGTTCTCAGCCGGATGGTCACCCTTGAGCTGTATGATCTGAGGTATAAGGTTCACCCCCTGTGAGCCTCAGATTCCACAACCAAAAAGCCAGGCCGGGGACACCCATGGGCTCAGTGCAAGGGTCACGTGAGATGGAGTGTGTGTAAGAGGGCCC
Source organism: Indri indri (assembly GCA_004363605.1). Classification (NCBI taxonomy): domain Eukaryota; kingdom Metazoa; phylum Chordata; class Mammalia; order Primates; family Indriidae; genus Indri; species Indri indri. The sequence goes on from RJWJ010017324.1 coordinate 31,538, forward strand.
TGCACGGTGCCCAGGTGCGCTTGGCGATGCCCAGGTGCAGGGGTGAGTGAGGTGGGTCACCTCCCTCATGAGGTGACCAGAGTGTTTCTGAGGCATGGTCTGGATTATTTTAAATATAGCTTTTGTTTTTAAATTACTATTACAAAAGTAATACACGATCACCACAGAATCTTGGAAATCACAGAGAATTTTAAAGAAGACAATCACCCATCTACTTCCTCAACTTCCCCCATATACTGCTGCTTTTTTTTAAAGCCCTGACCACATCAAAGCAATTACTACTTTGAACCTTTCGGTGTTTACCCTTCTTAATTTCCTGTGTTTAGTTATAGAGATTTATATTATCTGTTTATCTATACACATGCAACACATTAAATTGTGTATTTATTCTACATTTGTTTCAAATAACTGGCATTTTGCTCTCCATATGATTGTTCTTGCTCAAAAAGTTTTTTATTGCAGTAAAATATATGTAATATAAATTTTACCATTTTCAACATTCTTAAGCTTACATTCAGGGGCATTGAGTATATTCACGATGCATCAGCCATCACCACTATCTCTTTGCAGAGCTGGCACCCGCTCTGACAGCAGCTCTGTACCCGGCAGTTCCTCCCCGTTCCCAGCCCGCTCCGCCCCGTGCCCTCTGAGCTACTTTCTGTGTCCCTATGAACTTGCCTATTCTAGATATTTCATACTGTATTTGTTATTTGTGTCCGGCTTCTTTCACTTAGCATGATGTTTTTGACGTAGTGTGTGTGAATTTCCTTCCTTTTTAAGGTTGAATATTTATTTCATTGTGTGTATATATATATGTATATATACACACACACACATTTCATTTACCCATTCATCTGTCTGTGGACACTTGAATTATTCCTATACAGAAACATTCAGTGTTTACTTAAGGGGCATCTAATAGAGTGAGTAAGAACTTGAGATCTGGTGTCACACAGTCCTGTGTTCAAGTTCTTACTGGATCCCTGCGTTACCCATTTGGGAGACCGTGGGATGTCACTTAACCTCCCTGAACCTCTATGTCCTTATCTGTGTCCCTCCCACTCCGAGGCTGAAATCTGTCCCTCACAAGACCATGACGAAGATAAATGGTTTCATAATGCTCAGCCTGGGATCAAGTTTATTTTTAAAATGGTTGCTGAAGGTGTAGATATAGCAGCACATTTTAAAGACCTCACAATATTCTCTCCCTTGATTATACCATAATTTATTGGACCATTCCTATCTCTTCGAACTGTTTGATCACTTCCAGTTTTTTACTATTATAAAGAGTGTTGCAGTGACCATCTTTATACTAAAACTCTGTCTGCATTCCTGATTCTTTGGCCCTGTGTCTCTGAGAACAAGCCATGGCGGGGACAGAACCCTGGAGGAGGTGGGGGAACCCTTGACCTTGCCCACCGGTGAGCCCGTTCTCTCTCCTCCCACTCCCAGCCCCACAGCCAGATGCCTGTCGTCTGTGAGGAGCTTCCTGAGGAGTCCAAGATTCTGCCCAAGACCCTCTCTTGCAATGTGAGCTCTCCCATCTTTAAAGCAGGCAGCTCGGTGAGTGTGTAGGGTTCCTTGGAACCAAGCAGCCAAGGGACTATGAGCCGCGGAGGGGAGGGAGCTCTTG